>LBNU01025778.1:61525-72970 GCA_014162995.1 Artemisia annua | reverse complement strand
AAAAAAAAAAAAAAAAAAAAAAAAAAAAAAAAAAAAAAAAAAAAAAAAAAAAAAAAAAAAAAAGAAAGCTGGTTAACATGTATTTATGATATGCTTTAGTTCCATTTTGTAATGCATTTGCATTGTCTAAAATGGTGATTTGTTTTAGATATCTCTTCGAGCATCTCAAATGTTAGCACAAATTTTACACTTTATAAGGGGAATAGCAGTGGATATAGGTATGGGCATGGGAACGGGTTCGTAAACCCACTACCTTGGGCGCGGTTTCGAAAATGCCTCGTTTTGAGGGTTTGATACCCAGTTTCAAACACCTATATCACTCGGAAACCATGGTTATCCCAAAACCAACTACGTAGTACAATGAAAATAAAAGCTGTTCCTTCATACCTATACCATCAAACCAAACCCCTTAAACTATGCAATAGTATTATACCAAAGAAATGTAACTATGTAAGGATAAAAATCCTTGAGGCCAGCACTGGAATGGAAAAAACAAAAGATCATAACTTCATAAGTCCACACACACAAATAGGAACAAAACATGTATGTGTATATAGCTAACGTATAAAAATTGGATACCCATAAACTAATGGGCCATATGGCTTGCTATTTTTCATCTGATTTATTTGTACTTTATTGAGATCGATTACCTTTTCTTGTACTTTGAGTATAAGACTTCTAGGGTTTAGCAGCAAAACGTGGTTGATTTGTGACGGTATGACACTTTATTTTTATTGTTTCTTGTGTTAAGTAGCTGAAAGCATTAAATAGTTTACTATATATTGTTATGGAAAAGTTTGTTCCTGACATCCTTGAGCGGATACTTGTAACATTGGATGTGAGGGATGTCATTCGATGCAAAAGCGTGTGCAAGTCATGGCATTCTTTCATATCTGGTGACGATTTCGTTAAAGCTCACTTAAAACATAGTTACAACAATGATCGCAATAATAGTAACTTCGGGGTTAGGAGGATCGTTATGTCTGACTATGACAGTTACACTCGTCGTCCTATAGCTGGTTATAGCTTGAATCTCTTAATCAAAGAATATAATATTGTTGGTTCTTCTAATGGCCTCGTATGCATCTCTTCTTCCTATGCTCGAGTTTTAGTAGCCAATCCCTCTACTAGAGAGTTCAGAATACTACCAAATCCCGACATTGAAGGCATTCTAGGCCGATTTCATCCATTTTTGGGTTTTGGTTATGATTCATCTTCAGATGATTACAAGGTTGTACTAGGCGGATTTAATGGTTTTCAAGTTTTAAGTCTGAAAACAAATGTTTGGAGGTCTGTTGGAAAGCTAGAGTACATGTATCCCAATAGCAAGTTTGTTGGTATCTTGTGCAACGGGGCCATTCACTGGTTAATGAGAGAACCTAAAGATAAACATACCTTGAAGTGTGTGATTATTTCTTTTGACTTATCCACAGAAAAATTTAAAGAAATCCCCCTACCTGAGTATGATGTGTGATTTGAGGTAACTATATTATCCTACCTTGGGATTATTGATGGATGTCTGTGCATTTGTCATCCGTTCCGTAATCATTGTCCTAGATGGGTCATGAAAAGCTACAATGTGAAAGAGTCTTGGACGCTCTTGCCGTCTTATGATGATGTTCCTCATGATCAGAAGGTTAATGATGCTATACAAACCTTAGAACAACTCAAGGATGACTGCATTCCGAGTTTCTTTACTAGTCACGATATGGTACACTTAAGATGTGTGAACCAGGATGTGTGCGCCCCTATTTATGTGCGTAGTCTTGTATCACCCCATGTTTGCAGGAGGCTCAAGAGAAAGAGGGCGGCAAAAAATAACCATAAGGTGATTTCTAAATAAATATATCAAGCTTTTGGTTACCCCATATGATCTTCTATAGATTATATATAATGCCTTATTAGTGTTTTATTTAGAAGTACTCACATCTTTTCCGTATTTAATTCATGTGGTTTGGAGAAGGTTGGAAGTTAATAAACACCTAATTCTTATTCTATATATTGGTTTCTATAAGTAACTTTCTGTTAAATCTAGAGATTAGTAAGAGTGCTCTCAAGTCTCATTCTCATTTGTTTGTATGCAAGCTTTGTGTTAGTGTACATTAGTTTAAATACACAATTGATCACATATGTTAGTAACTTGTCATAAAAAACCAGGTAAAGTCCTACTATTAGTTGGAACACGCATCTGTACTTCAAACTCCTAGTAAATTTGAAGCTTATTAGTTTTCAAATGCACAGGTCCTGCTTCGTTTGTTTGAGAAGCTAGTTATTCTTTTTTAACTTCACTTGAGAGTTGAGACTGGAAAGAACTGTTTATTTCTGTATCTTGTAGTTTACTACCTTTTGATCTTTAATGCTTGTGGTGAAAACAACATTCTTCATTGCTATGTCTTTGAGCTTCTACTCTGTGTGCAATATAATTTTTACCCACTTTAGTCTCCATTTTGATTTTTCAGATGATTAAGGGAGTTCCGAGTTTGATGTCATTGGACTCAAGATGACGTTGAATTGCATACAACTGTACAGTCTTTTCTCGTTTTTCAGGACCCTGCTTTAGAGATCAATGCTTATTTATTGTTTTTGGGTTTGAAGGGATTTTTATTTTGATAGATTTCTAGTAATTTATGCTGGATGTACCTTTATAATGTGTGCCGGATGATTTCTAGAAGTATTCAGGACTGATGCTTGATGCGATTCATAATTTATACCAATCCATTTTTATTTTTATTTTATTTTCTACGTTCCTAGTTATGGTTCCATCTTTGAGTCTCAATGAGGTCGCGTATGTTGAAACTAACATCTTTGGTCCAACGGAGCACTTTGTTGGTATGAGATTTTTCTACGCCAAAAGCGTTTACTGAGTTGTCCTCTAGCACTTTGTTGGTATGAGATTTTTCTACGAAAAAAGTGTTTACTGAGTTGGTCCTCTAGCACTTTGTTGGTACGAGATTTATCTACGCCAAAAGCGTTTATTGAGTTGGTTCTCTTGTTTTCAGCTTACAACTTTAGAAGTGATGCAAATACATTTGTTGAACAAACATTAGATGCTGTTAGTTCTACTATTCATTAAGCATTTTAATTTCTTAGAAGTATTAAAATTAGTTGAAGATCTCAATACCTTCATCTTAGCTTGTGAATTGAAGCTTTATAGTGACATTTTTTTCTTTTTTTATTCAGTTTTAACCGTGTGTTTCCGGTTACAAACATATAAGGCACAAATGTACCTAAATGGCGTAATCTATTATGCTGGATTAGCTATTCCAATACAGAATTATTGATTAATAAGCTGAATAGATGAATTATTGATTAGTAAGCTGAATAGATAGGTTTTAGATGGTCACTCTATTTTTACCCTTTTCCCTTAGTTATGTTTACAGAATAATATCAATAACGAATTTGTCAATAGCGTTATACAAGTGAGATGGTGAGATTTATTCTATCAACTAATAATCTTTGGGCCTAAGGCCAGTAAAAGACAAATGACAAATGACAAATGTATATTATATACAGTTCGGTTAGAAAGTAGTTTAACCTCAATTAATCATGATGGCCTTCAGTTCACTTTGTTGGGGAAAATGATTTTTCGCCTTTACTTTGGACAAAATTATCTACTCCGTATTATTTGGCTAATTGAAAAGGGTCATATTGGACTCAAGCTAACAAAAAAAATGTTTCCTAGTTCAACCCTTTTGTTTAGATCAATCTATTTAGATATACCACTGAAAAATCGAATTTTTTATCCAATATGAAGTCATGCTACGTCATTGGAGTAACATGTTTGTAAAATTATATTTGACTACAATAACTGATGTCCAGTTATAATTCTTGGAGGTTGTTGGATACATATTCAAAGCACTATTAGGAGATTAGTCCTGGGTGCAACAGAATTTTGTGTGGCAAGAAAGAAACTCAAGGATCTTCAAGAATAATGAAAGAAGTGTGGAGACCTTAGTTCAAAATATTATGGACAGCATCAAATGGAGAATAATGAGTTTTGCATATTGTTGGCGTATGTGTCCGGAAGACACGTGTCGTCCGGACTTAACATCCGCCTCCGGAAATGATATCCGAAGGGTAGATCCGAATTGCGTGGAAGAGGTCTCCTTTTATCTAGCGTGTTTTACCTCATGGACAATAGCATGGACCGCCGTCAACCCGCCATCCCGGATTTCCCGGGATTGTGCCCCACGCGTAATCTGACATCTACCAACTAGACTAGGCCTAGCTCGGCTCACTTTATCCCAAGACAGAACAGGTAACGAGGTGTGGGTAATCTAAATGCCCTCACCTCATTTATGATTCACAACTAATTCACCTGCATCGCATTTACTCACATTCACTATCATTAATTACTTTACCCTTCCATCTTGCCATATACTTACTCTCACGCTGGAGGTTGGTCTTGGGATAAAACTCAAGGCGAGTCTAACGTGCGTGTTTCTTGTGTGTAGGAATCTGCTATCAACCGGAGGAACCTTTCTAAAGGATATTTACTGGAGTAGAACTCACCCGCAAGGTTTTACTTCAACACAGATGGGAGTCATTAGTTTGTATGTCATGTTTATGACTTGGTGAATATAGTATATAATCAGTTTTATTGTATGTTTGTTTGTATGATAGCTTATTTGTTTAGTCTCAATATCACATCATGGGGATTTGTCCATGAGTGTTAAATTGAGGCTAGTGCATTTTTTGTGATTAATAATATTTCACCTTTTCACACAAAAACAAAAAAACCAAAAAAAAAATAAAAAATAAAAAATAAAATAAAATAAAAATAAAATAATTTGGAGCAAGATAATTTGATTCTTCATATTTGCTATTACTTTTCTTTATAGATCTTTTTACGCATTGATAAAATAACAAAGACATTAGATATCGTAAAGCTTGAATAATTTGGTTTTTTTATACATGTAAGTGTGGTCGCGTACATCGGAGTCCCGAATAACCTAAACCTCACCCGTTTACCTTATATGTAAGTGTACATATAATAAAAAAATTAGTTGGTTAACATGTATTTATGCTATGCTTTAGTTCCATTTGGTAATACATTTACATTGTCTAAAATGGTGATNCATCCGCCTCCGGAAATGATATCCGAAGGGTAGATCCGAATTGCGTGGAAGAGGTCTCCTTTTATCTAGCGTGTTTTACCTCATGGACAATAGCATGGACCGCCGTCAACCCGCCATCCCGGATTTCCCGGGATTGTGCCCCACGCGTAATCTGACATCTACCAACTAGACTAGGCCTAGCTCGGCTCACTTTATCCCAAGACAGAACAGGTAACGAGGTGTGGGTAATCTAAATGCCCTCACCTCATTTATGATTCACAACTAATTCACCTGCATCGCATTTACTCACATTCACTATCATTAATTACTTTACCCTTCCATCTTGCCATATACTTACTCTCACGCTGGAGGTTGGTCTTGGGATAAAACTCAAGGCGAGTCTAACGTGCGTGTTTCTTATGTGTAGGAATCTGCTATCAACCGGAGGAACCTTTCTAAAGGATATTTACTGGAGTAGAACTCACCCGCAAGGTTTTACTTCAACACAGATGGGAGTCATTAGTTTGTATGTCATGTTTATGACTTGGTGAATATAGTATAGAATCAGTTTTATTGTATGTTTGTCTGTATGATAGCTTATTTGTTTAGTCTCAATATCACATCATGGGGATTTGTCCATGAGTGTTAAATTGAGGCTAGTGCATTTTTTGTGATTAATAATATTTCACCTTTTCACACAAAAACAAAAAAACCAAAAAAAAAATAAAAAATAAAAAATAAAATAAAATAAAAATAAAATAATTTGGAGCAAGATAATTTGATTCTTCATATTTGCTATTACTTTTCTTTATAGATCTTTTTACGCATTGATAAAATAACAAAGACATTAGATATTACCTTATATGTAAGTGTACATATAATAAAAAATTAGTTGGTTAACATGTATTTATGCTATGCTTTAGTTCCATTTGGTAATACATTTACATTGTCTAAAATGGTGATATGACAGTGGATATAGGTATGGGTATGAGAACAAGTTTGTAAACCCACTACTCTGGGCGCGCTTTCGAAAGTGCCTTGTTTAAAAGTTTAATACCCAGTTTCAAATACCTATATCACTCGGAAACCATGGTTATCCCAAAAGCAACTACAATGAAACTAAAAGTTGTATATATAACATGTAAACCGTATAAACCGTATATTGCATTGATTCATTTTACAATATAACGAGAGTGGCGCCGGCCGCCGCGTTGCGGGCGGGCCTTTTTTTTTCGTTGTATTTTTTTCTTTTTTTGGGCGGAGCGATTTTGTAGAAATAAAGTAGAATAAATTTTTCTTTGGTACGTATAAAAATTGACAGTGGTTGTAAACACGTAATATTGTAATTGTGGTTTGCGGTGTATTTTGCATAAGTAGTACTTGCTTTGGATGCAAAGAGTAGGTAAAAGGTGTAAAAAATACTGTAAAAACAACCATATATTTGCTGTAAAAAAATCGACATTTTTGCGAATCAAAATGTTTAAAATCTGGTGTAAAAACAGCAGCTAAAATCTGTTAAAAAAACAGCATTGAAATGCTGTACAAAAATTATAAATAAATACTGTAAAAAAAATAGATAAAATTTTAAAAACTTATGTATAATTTACTTTTGTTTATATGGAATTTCTTCATGGGTTTTTTTTAGTTGTAAGTGGGCCTAAGAGTTTTCAAGGGTCATTGGGCTGTAATAAAAGAGGTTCTTTTTTTTCTGTTTCTATTAAAGGTTTCATTTGGTTAACGGTTATATGTTTTGTCTTAGCTGCCTCTATTTGGGGAAAAGAACTTGGCCATAAACACTGTGTCAAATTAGGGTTTTCGTTATTGCCAAGAAAGATGCCGCCTAAGTATCCGAAGTCTTTGGAAATCGCTAATCAGATTGGTGATAGGCGAATCGAGAGAGTGTTAGAAGCTATTTTTTCTAGGGAGCAGAAGGCTTATCTCTGTGATGAAAGCTGCTACAATGAAAGGATTGAAGAAGTCAAAATTCGTATTGAAGAAAGGCATGAGATCATGAAAGAGCTGAGGAGAATGGGCAGTGACGTTGTTTTTGATGAATGTTTGGCTGATTTGAAGGAGGCAGAGCATAGGGATTTGGATGAAATTGGGTGGTTGATTAAGAGAAGCTATGCTGCTTCTTTACGTGCTGCTGAAAAAGGAAGGACTGTGAAGAGGCTAAGGAGATTCTAAGAAGGTCGCTTTTATGTATGGATTTTGTATGTTTAACTTTGTAGAACTGGTGTTAGCTTTTGTATGGTTTAGTTGGTAGAAGTATTAGCTTTTGGTGTAGTTGTTGTAGGACTATGAATGTAATGTATGGTATGCGCGTTGAACGCATCGAATTTCCAGTGTAGCTGGAATTTGTTCAATGTATGTGTTAATATCAATAAAAGTATGACTTTTAGGTTTGTCTAATGTATTGTGATTATAGCAAGATTCATGGATAAAAAAATTCTGAAATTGTATTATATTATACTGTTGCCATGGTCGCCATTTTACTACGCAAGTTATTCGCCTATATAATATTAGGCAATGCATTTGCTTATATAATTGCTATTCAAGAGACATCATATAGTATTTATACCAGTAATAAGAAATGTTTGTTGTATCTGAAGCCCTAAACTTTTTGTATTGAAGTTAGGCGTGCAGAATAAATCTGCAACCACCAAAAGAATTTCAGTGTATTTATATAGGACCGTTGCAGAAAGTAATATCGCTGTATGTACTGAGATTTATCACAAAGTAGTATTTCTTATTGGTTAATGAGTGGAATTAAGTGCAGGTCTAGAAGCTAATACTTTAAACCTATTATACATTGAACATGACAGCCATTGGTACGTGCAGCCAGTTTACAAAATACATAAGCAGATTCATGTTATCTGCATAAAAGTTGCACACATAAGTTTCAGTGTTCAGTACTGGTTCTTTACTAGTCACGATATGGTACACTTAAGATGTGTGAACCAGGATGTGTGCGCCCCTATTTATGTGCGTAGTCTTGTATCCCCCCATGTTTGCAGGAGGCTCAAGAGAAAGAGGGCGGCAAAAAATAATCGGAAGGTGATTTTTGAATAAAAATATCATCTACCATCTTCCTTTCTTTTATATATCGCATAGTATAGACTCTCTGTGATGATCAAGGTTTTGGTTAGCCCATATGATCTTCTATAGATTATATATGACGACTTTTTAGTGTTTTAGTTAGACGCGTACTCACATCATGTCCCATATTTGATCATGTGGTTTGGAAAAGGTCGTTAATAAACACCTATTTTATATTATATATGTTTGTTTCTATAAGTAACTTTCTGTTAAATCTTGAGATTAATTAGAGTGCCTCAAGTCTCATTCTCATTTGTTTGTATGCAAGCTTTGTGCTAGTGTATATTAGTTTGAATACATAAAAAAAAAGTAAATTAACTCCCAATACCATCTTACACGGGTTATGGGTCCCAATACCAGTTTGAATACATAACTGATCCCATATATTACTCTTTTTAACTTCACTTAAGAGGTGAGACGTGAAGGAACTATTCATTTCTGTATCTTGTAGTTTACTACCTTTTGATCTTTAATGCTTGTGGTGAAATCAAATTTCTTCATTGATGTCTTTTAGATTTTACTCTATCTGCGATATAATTTTTACCCACTTTAGTCTCCATTCTGATTTTTCAGATGATTAAGGGAGTTCCGAGTTTGATGTCATTGGACTCAAGATTGTGAGCACATAATCTCGATTCATTGCTCCATTCGAATACGCATAAACCTCAAGGACCAAAGTTGCACGTTACAAAGTTTATAACCGTTTCTGGCGGTTAATTAGTTATGTTAGTTTAGTTAGTTATTTTCTGTAAAAGTCAATGGGTCACAACTCTTGGGTTATACCTGTTCGACCCATAAGACACAGCGAAAGGTCACACATGTTGGTTTGTACCTGTTCGATCCAGAATCAACGCCAAGGGACACAACCCTTGAGCGAACAGTCACAAAGGTTCATGGCAACCTTTCGTGCCTATATATACTTGATATTCTGTAACATTGTACTAGTTGGAAAATCATAATACAAGTTATCTAGTTTCATATACACTTTGCAATTTCATATTTCGATCCAATATACACTTTGGGACAACAAAGATGACGTTGAATTGCATACAACTGTACGGTATTTGCTCATTTTTTAGGACCCTGCTTTAGTGATCAATTCTTATTTATTGTTTTTGTGTTTGAAGGAATTTTTATTTTGATAGATTTCTAGTAATTTATGCTGGATGTACCTTCATAATGTGTGCTTGATGATTTCTAAAAGTATTCAGAACTGATGCTTGATGCGATTCATAATTTATAATTTTATACCAATCCATTTTTATGTATTTTTTTATTTATTTATTTTTACTTTTTTAGTTACGGTGCCATCTTTGAGTCTCAATGAGGCCGTGTATTTTGGTCCAACGGAGCACTTTATTGGTATGAGATTTTTTCCACGCCAAAAGCTTTTACTGAGTTGGTCCTCTTGCTTTTAGCTTATAACTTTAGAAGTGATGCAACCACATTTGTCTCAAGCTGTCAAAATTTTGGCTATGGCCTATGTGGACACCGTATCTAGTGACATGACTCTGTATTTTCATTTTCAGTTTTAATCCTATATATATATGTTCCCAGTTATGAACATAAAAAGACACAAATGTACCTAAATGGCTAAATCTATTATGCCAGATTAGCTATTGCAATACAAGATTATTGATTATTAATAAGCTGCTTAGATAGGTTTTAGATGGTCACTCTCATTTTACGCTTTTCCCTTAGTTATGTTTATAGAAGAATTTCAATAACGAATTTGTAAAGTTACAGCAGAGAACATCTGCACATGTGCATGTAAATTTCTAAAACTGTCCTCGCTTATCAATGTGACAATTGCATGCCGATTTGCAATTTTGCAAATACTATTTTAACTTTCCTAATTGTTCTTTGGTGTCCTGCTCTATTTATATAAACGGTTTACCTTTTCTTAATTAGAATATTTTGAAACAATGTTGGGGGGCATATCGTAACATTGCTATTTGCTAGTACCACATAAAGGGTAATGTTTGGCAAAACTAGCTGTAAGCTGTATGCTGTAAGCTGTTAACTGTAAGCTGTAAGCTGTAAACTGCAAAGCTGTTAATATGAGCTAGAAGCTGTATCTTTTTTTCAATAAAAGCGTTTGGTAAGTTAGCTGTTAAATATAATTATAAGATGTAAAATGACATAAAAGGGCATATTTATAATTGTAAACAATTATTTGGAGGGTATATCAGTAATTTAAATTTTTAACAGCTCCAAGAATTTTAAAAAGCTTCATGAATCAGCTTTTCATTTAGGAGCTATTTGTTTGAAATAAAAGCTTGAAGTTAATGTATCCAAACGGAGCTTTCATTTTAAATGAGATTATTTTTGTAACAAAAAGCTAACAGCTCCCCTAAAAAGCCCCTACCAAACAGGCCCAAAATGCAAAAACTTGAGCAACGAGGTTGCTGCATTCTACATTACAATATCGGAACGTTTTTTTTTTTTTTTTTTTTAGGTTATATATTGGACAAAAGTTGCAATAGATAATCATCAAACAAAGTTCTTGAGCGAGAAAAAAAAAAAAGAAAAAAAGAAAAAAAAAAGAAAAAATACCAAGAAAAAAAAATGGAGCCTAGAAAAACCAATAGAGATCCTAGAAAAATCAATCGAGTATCGAGGGGCGCATTTCGTCCTCGAGTTCAATCACAACCCAGTTATGAATCATCTTCTCAATCACAACCCGGTTACCACCCCAAATGTACCCTCAATCTCCACCATTTTTCTACACCCAACAACCACTCCCGCAATTGCCTACTAACTTCGACCCGTTTGAGCCGCGCTATACCCAACAAAAAAGGCGTGAACGGGTGAGTGAACCGTTACCCATTCGTGATGATACCGATGATGATGAAGATTTCGACCATGTTGACATGGTACCCGAGACACAACCAATTAATGAAGAAGCCGTAGAAGTCGAACAAGATGTAGAAGTCGAAGAGGTGGAGGTAACGCGGCCTAAAAAAAAGTCAATAAGATTTGGACGCACGAGGAGGAGGAGGCGTTAGCTAAAGCTTGGATTAAAATTTCATTTGACAAAGAAGTTGGCGACCATCAAACAAGGGAAGGATTTTGGAAGCGAGTTCTAAAGCATTATAAAAGCCTTATGCCGAGAAGTCAACGCACGAAAGATCAATTGAACTCGAAATGGACTCCTATGTACGCGTCTATCGCTGCATTCAACGGTTACTTCCAACAAGCGGTATATTTTTTATATTTGTAATTTTTTGAAGTTTTAAATAAATACCATATATATATATATATATATATATATATATATATATATATA
>LBNU01025778.1:41827-60398 GCA_014162995.1 Artemisia annua | reverse complement strand
ATTCAACTCGTGAAGAACCCAGTATTTCATGGAAGGAGCAAACACATTGACATTCGTTATCATTTCATTCGTGAATGTGTAGAGAATGGACACATTAATGTAGAACACGTTAGTGGAGAACTTCAACGAGCAGATATTTTAACAAAGGCATTACCAAGACTCAAGTTCGTGACTATGCGACAAATGCTCGGAGTTCAAGACTTAGGACGAAGCAACGATCAAGATTAAGGAGGAGAATGTGAGCACATAATCTCGATTCATTGCTCCATTCGAATACGCATAAACCTCAAGGACCAAAGTTGCACGTTACAAAGTTTATAACCGTTTCTGGCGGTTAATTAGTTATGTTAGTTTAGTTAGTTATTTTCTGTAAAAGTCAATGGGTCACAACTCTTGGGTTATACCTGTTCGACCCATAAGACACAGCGAAAGGTCACACCTGTTGGTTTGTACCTGTTCGATCCAGAATCAACGCCAAGGGACACAACCCTTGAGCGAACAGTCACAAAGGTTCATGGCAACCTTTCGTGCCTATATATACTTGATATTCTGTAACATTGTACTAGTTGGAAAATCATAATACAAGTTATCTAGTTTCATATACACTTTGCAATTTCATATTTCGATCCAATATACACTTTGGGACAACAAAGATGACGTTGAATTGCATACAACTGTACGGTATTTGCTCATTTTTTAGGACCCTGCTTTAGTGATCAATTCTTATTTATTGTTTTTGTGTTTGAAGGAATTTTTATTTTGATAGATTTCTAGTAATTTATGCTGGATGTACCTTCATAATGTGTGCTTGATGATTTCTAAAAGTATTCAGAACTGATGCTTGATGCGATTCATAATTTATAATTTTATACCAATCCATTTTTATGTATTTTTTTATTTATTTATTTTTACTTTTTTAGTTACGGTGCCATCTTTGAGTCTCAATGAGGCCGTGTATTTTGGTCCAACGGAGCACTTTATTGGTATGAGATTTTTTCCACGCCAAAAGCTTTTACTGAGTTGGTCCTCTTGCTTTTAGCTTATAACTTTAGAAGTGATGCAACCACATTTGTCTCAAGCTGTCAAAATTTTGGCTATGGCCTATGTGGACACCGTATCTAGTGACATGACTCTGTATTTTCATTTTCAGTTTTAATCCTATATATATATGTTCCCAGTTATGAACATAAAAAGACACAAATGTACCTAAATGGCTAAATCTATTATGCCAGATTAGCTATTGCAATACAAGATTATTGATTATTAATAAGCTGCTTAGATAGGTTTTAGATGGTCACTCTCATTTTACGCTTTTCCCTTAGTTATGTTTATAGAAGAATTTCAATAACGAATTTGTAAAGTTACAGCAGAGAACATCTGCACATGTGCATGTAAATTTCTAAAACTGTCCTCGCTTATCAATGTGACAATTGCATGCCGATTTGCAATTTTGCAAATACTATTTTAACTTTCCTAATTGTTCTTTGGTGTCCTGCTCTATTTATATAAACGGTTTACCTTTTCTTAATTAGAATATTTTGAAACAATGTTGGGGGGCATATCGTAACATTGCTATTTGCTAGTACCACATAAAAGGTAATGTTTGGCAAAACTAGCTGTAAGCTGTATGCTGTAAGCTGTTAACTGTAAGCTGTAAGCTGTAAACTGCAAAGCTGTTAATATGAGCTAGAAGCTGTATCTTTTTTTCAATAAAAGCGTTTGGTAAGTTAGCTGTTAAATATAATTATAAGATGTAAAATGACATAAAAGGGCATATTTATAATTGTAAACAATTATTTGGAGGGTATATCAGTAATTTAAATTTTTAACAGCTCCAAGAATTTTAAAAAGCTTCATGAATCAGCTTTTCATTTAGGAGCTATTTGTTTGAAATAAAAGCTTGAAGTTAATGTATCCAAACGGAGCTTTCATTTTAAATGAGATTATTTTTGTAACAAAAAGCTAACAGCTCCCCTAAAAAGCCCCTACCAAACAGGCCCAAAATGCAAAAACTTGAGCAACGAGGTTGCTGCATTCTACATTACAATATCGGAACGTTTTTTTTTTTTTTTTTTTTAGGTTATATATTGGACAAAAGTTGCAATAGATAATCATCAAACAAAGTTCTTGAGCGAGAAAAAAAAAAAAGAAAAAAAGAAAAAAAAAAGAAAAAATACCAAGAAAAAAAAATGGAGCCTAGAAAAACCAATAGAGATCCTAGAAAAATCAATCGAGTATCGAGGGGCGCATTTCGTCCTCGAGTTCAATCACAACCCAGTTATGAATCATCTTCTCAATCACAACCCGGTTACCACCCCAAATGTACCCTCAATCTCCACCATTTTTCTACACCCAACAACCACTCCCGCAATTGCCTACTAACTTCGACCCGTTTGAGCCGCGCTATACCCAACAAAAAAGGCGTGAACGGGTGAGTGAACCGTTACCCATTCGTGATGATACCGATGATGATGAAGATTTCGACCATGTTGACATGGTACCCGAGACACAACCAATTAATGAAGAAGCCGTAGAAGTCGAACAAGATGTAGAAGTCGAAGAGGTGGAGGTAACGCGGCCTAAAAAAAAGTCAATAAGATTTGGACGCACGAGGAGGAGGAGGCGTTAGCTAAAGCTTGGATTAAAATTTCATTTGACAAAGAAGTTGGCGACCATCAAACAAGGGAAGGATTTTGGAAGCGAGTTCTAAAGCATTATAAAAGCCTTATGCCGAGAAGTCAACGCACGAAAGATCAATTGAACTCGAAATGGACTCCNTGTACACACTTTTTTCTTATCAAACCTTTCAATTCTTTGTACATATTCGTCCACCACAATTGGTTGTTAAGGACGGGACGTGAGTTAGATTGAAAATGATGGACTAGATAGAACTAATGGTGGCGGCTTTGGGAAGATATCAAATTGGATTAGTTTTACTCTGATCTTCGAGTACACAATTGAGATAAACGGGTCATAGTATAATGCATCTTGGACATGACACCGTATCACATCGTAACAAAATCAATCCATATATTAGGCTCCAAAAATATATACGATATAATTAGAAACTCTACCCATTTGTGGTTTTATTACAACGTAAACCCCCTCCACAAACACCTAACTAAAATTTAATGGTTGATCTTATATGAAAAATGATGTATATATTTGAGCAATTTTTTTAAGGCGGATCTTTTAATCTTCTTCTTTCTTTCATTCCCATCTTTCATCTCCTGAAAAAAAATTGATATTACATTCGAATTGAAGGGTCAAGTTTGTTGATCCCATCTTTCATCTCCTGAATTTTTTTTTTTTTTTTTTTTGATATATACATTCGAATTGAAGGGTCAAGTTTGTTGATCCCATCTTTCATCTCCTGAAATTTTTTTGATATATACATTCGAATTGAAGGGTCAAGTTGGTTGAGAGGATAGAAGTTTGGAGCTTCTGACTTGAAACGACGCTGGGGCCAAGATAATTCATATTACTCTTGGACCGGGCTTCATTCCAAGCCAGGAAGCTCAACGTGGCCGTTTACATACTCAAAAAGGTATCATTATTTTATTTTGCGTTTCACGTTGTGTTACACAAAGGCAAGAACAATCGTATCATTTGACAAATAAGATCGAGCATATGAGTATTTGCAAGAAAAATATATCACCAAACCATTAGATCATATCACATGACAATTATTGGCAATAATGTTACTGCTATTTTCTAAGTTGTTGACTCCATTTATATTGCATTAGTTACAAGATAAACCTTTCTTAAATGATCTTGCAGGACATTAACATCAACTTTCTGTTTTTGGTATGATGTATCATATTCAATATGGCACTTGCATTTTCGTTGTTTTACCAAACAGATCTAAATTTTCACATGATTGTTTTTTACTAAAATTGTGATAAAAATATCAACACTGAAGAAAAAGAAATTGATGATTTTCATTATTGCATTAGATTGGAGTATTGGACCTTATATACCGTTAAATACCGTTGAGAATTGAAGATCACTTTAAGGGTATGTGATTGGTCCTATTACTATATTTATATATACTTTTAACCTTTTTTAGCTTCACCCATAACCAATTAAACCCTTCCTCTAAAGTTTTTCATACAGTTTGCTAGAGAAATTTTAATTGGTTTATGTTATTATTACAACAAATAGTTGAAAGTAGATTGATTAATAACATTTCATTATGATCATTACTAAAATAATATACAATTTTATAAATAATAATAATAATAATAATAATAATAATAATTATGATCATTACTAAAATAATATACAATTTTATAAATAATAATAATAATAATAATAATAATAATAATAATAATAATAATAATAATAATAATAATAATAATAATAATAATAATAATAATAATAATAATAATAATAAATCGTAACTACTTTTACAAATTTCATAGTTTTGTTATGTACACAGCCTAACTGGTATCTCCCGTGATAGTTTTGTTAAATGGGTTAAAAGGGAAAGATATTCATGTTTAGGCCATGGGTGAAAGTCGAACTATTGTTATGCCGTGATAGTTTTGTTAAATGACACATACTTATATCTATCATAATTACTAAATCTTGAAACAACAGTTACAAATTATATAAACAAAAAAAATGTTATAAGATAAATCTGTTATGGTTTAGAAGTAGAAGATCACAGGTTACCTAAAAAGAAATAAAACTTAAAAAAATGACTATAAAAAACACCTTAAATCCCTCTGTTTTCACTTACCATACTCCTATATATGTTTCTCTCTACAAAACTTCACACCATTTTCCATCCTCTCTTCAACAATGCCACATTAAACACACATAACAAAAACAAAACATTATGTATATCAAATCTTAGATTACAAAGCTTTTAATATTACTTCCATTTAGCAATTTCTAAATATTTATCCAAATTCCCCTGTTTCACTTCCCCTGTTTCAGATCCTCTGTTTTCAATCCAAGTCTTTTGAGAGCGCGGAAAACATGGCGAACTTGTATCGGGGGAAAATTTGATACCCGAACATATCCCGGTAGTACCATAGACCTAGTGACAGAATTTGGTAATTGTGGGATTTTATAAAGATGCCACTAGTATACCATTGCTACAATTAGCAGTTAATATATGTTTGCAGATGACTGTTATGCTATTTAATTGACAAGGCTTTACATGGGTGTAGTCATTCATTTGGTGAAAATTGTTTTGGAAGAAGCCCGAAAAACGGTATAAATGGAGCCGATTCGTGAAGATGTAGAAGCTGGGAATATGTTGTTTCCTAAAGTTCTTATCTCAAATATCCAATTTTAATGAGAAAAGAGGTTAATACTAGAATTCGTTTTTTTTTTTTTTTTTTTTTTTTTTTTTTTTTTTTTAATGGGATTGAAGGTTTTGATATTTGCGATTTCAGGTGTACAAGATATCGATAGGTGCAGCGAGTAATTTGGCATGGCCAGCTGATCGACTTGTGATTCAAGTTCTTGATGACTCAACCGATCACAACATTAAGGTAGAACTTACTAAACAATGTGATTACCATCTTTTGATGCATTGAAAACAAGAAAAATATGACTTTTTATCAAATCTAAGCCTTGAAGTTAAATGTAGGAAAGTAACAACTAACATTATATCGTTTTGATAGTAAATTAGTTTATTAAATGCCTTTTAACATGTAACATGACACATATAATAAATCTCTTTATATATAGTAATAAGATTATGTATCACATTATCCTATGTTCACAACTAGGTTTTTAAACACAGTATACAACATGTAGTAACTAGACAACATGTTATGTTCAGCTGCGAACCTAGGATATAATCTGAAGAATACTTGTAATACGAAATTTTTGAACAAAGTGTAATTTACAAAAGTCATAACCAAGGCTTTTGGTCTAGTGGTATGTACGTTGCCCACCAATCTAGAAATTATGGGTTCAAGCCTCATTAGAGATATTTGTAAGATGTATTGTAAGATATATGTGGTAGAAGATATGAAAAAAATTGCCGTTAAAAGAAAAGAAAAAAATCGGATTTTTAAAAAAATTTACGTTGTGAAAGAAAAATCGATGTGTTCATAGACTCGACCACTTGACCGGCCCCTGAATACGCTTTTAGCTGTTAGTTGCCCCTGAATAATAGATTCGTTACTTTAAACAAATAATAAACCCTTGTAAATAATTGCTACACATTTGACCATTCAAACAACCCTTAAATGGTACTTACCTTTTTAGTTGGTAATTTTTCTAGTTTTTCATTAATACTTATGGGACAGATTTGACCATTCACACCCATAAATAATCCCTGTAAAAGCAAATTGTAGTTACTAGTTAGAAACCTCTTGTAGTTAGTAAACATATTTAAAACTTCAGTATAATAGAATTTCATACCATAATATTAATTACTTGTGCAAATATATGACTCGAGCTACTAACTATAAGACGGTATGGTTCTAACTTTTTATAGGATATGATTGAGAAAGAATGCGAACGTTGGGCTAGCAAGGGAGTTAATATATGGTACCAAATAAGGGAAAACCGGGGTGGTTACAAAGCTGGTGCACTTAAAGATGGATTGACCCATGATTATGTCAAAGATTGTAAATATGTCACAATCTTTGACGCCGATTTCCGGCCTGAACCGGATTTTCTCCAACGAGCCATACCGTTTCTGGAGTTCAACCCTAAAATCGCACTTGTTCAAGCTCGATGGCGATTTGGTAAGTGCTAATTATCCATATCTTCTTATCAATAGGTTAATGTCATAGAATAACAACGTGCCACTGTTTGATCACCTCAGTACTTGTATACGTTATTGTGCAATTTTTTTATTGAACTTACAAATATCTATCATTTTTGTCATTGCTAATGAACAAGACCATAAGCAATTTGGAATGTGTGTGAAAGTATTTATGTCACCAAAAATTTCGTTCACCTAGATATGAACTTCAGAAATAGGGACATAAGTGTTTGTACTCGTACTTTATAAACATAGTAGTGTAAGTTTCTACTGGACCACCCATGTTAGCAGGGTAGGTTTGTCAATAACAAATTATTTTTGCAGTGAACTCTGATGAATGTTTATTGACAAGAATGCAAGAAATGTCACTAGATTACCATTTCACAGTTGAGCAAGAAGTGGGGTCAGCAACACATGCATTTTTTGGGTTTAATGGTAACCAATAACATTCAAAATGGACCTTTAACCAACCATTATTATTTCAATATTCAAAAGTTAACTTAGGGGTAATATTGTAATTTATTACAGGAACGGGTGGCGTGTGGAGGATCGCTGCCATCAACGACGCCGGCGGGTGGAAGGACCGTACAACCGTTGAGGACATGGATCTAGCGGTTAGAGCTGGTCTTCAAGGGTGGAAATTCCTTTATCTCGGCGACCTTCAGGCATTTAACTTTTAAAATATATCCTCTTAAAAATGCCTTAATCGGAATCTATATAAGCATATAAACGTGTCACATTTTTAATAAACGTCACAGGTTAAAAGTGAACTTCCTAGCACATTCAAAGCGTTTCGTTTCCAACAACATAGGTGGTCTTGTGGTCCGGCTAATTTATTTAGGAAAATGGTGCTCGAGATCATTAGAACTAAGGTTAGCAAAGTTAGTTAACTGAATGTGACTTTTTTTCGTCATTTTGGTACATTATTAATGTGATTGTCGGGCGCTGCAGAAAGTGACATTATGGAAGAAGGTGTATGTGATCTATAGCTTTTTCTTTGTGCGAAAAATCATAGCTCATATGGTCACATTCTTCTTCTTTTGCGTTGTCCTCCCGATCACAATATTGGTCCCAGAAGTCGAAGTCCCTGCATGGGGGGCCATCTACATTCCTTGTATCATTACTACACTGAATTCGGTTGGGACACCAAGGTAGCTAGCTATGCACATTTATCATATGGTTTGCATTTTGTTTAGCTAGTTGGATAAAGTTATGAGGAATTGAGGATCTAACATGTGATTTGATTCAGATCGTTCCATTTATTGTTTTACTGGATTCTTTTTGAGAACGTGATGTCATTGCACCGAACTAAGGCAACTTTTATTGGTCTACTTGATGCAAAGAGATCTAACGAATGGGTTGTCACCGAGAAACTTGGTGATTCTGTCAAGAACAAAAGATCAAATTTGAAACGAAACTTTATGCCAACACTCAAAAAGTTCAAATTTACCATTGGGGACAGGTAAAGCCCAATACCTCATTAAAACTAGTTTTAACACCAAAATTAATATAATGGTAGTTAATTAACACGTTTGTATTGATTTGTCTATAACTGTCTTTGGGTGTTTTACTTGTTCAGAATTCAACTTACGGAATTGGGTTTTGCGGTGTTTTTGTTCTTCGTTGGATGCTACGATTTCATGTATGGAAGAAACAATTATTTCATTTACATTTTTCTCCAAGTGATAACATTCTTGATCATTGGAGTGGGATATATTGGCACTGTCATTCCAAGTACTTAAAGAAATCGTGGATTAGATAAAATGTTCTCGATTAGATTACACCGCCTTTCTCCACCTCAATCTCTACTGATTCAAAGTACTTGCACCATTGAAAGGAAAACGAGGGATAGATGTTGAAGATTTTAGGGTATTTGTAGATTAATCGATCTGTTTGTGATAAAAACGGGTATCAACCAGCGCAGCGTATATAGTGTTAGAAGAAAATGGTTTAGGAAAAAGAAGTATAGGCATCCACAAGCTAGCAGTGATGTTTTCTTTGATTTCAATTGCGTGTACTTTTCCTATATTGAATTTGGCATTATAATTTTTAAGAAGGTTACATTTTATTTTTTTTTTAAAGGCAACAACATATATTACACTCAAAACACAAGTACACAACAAAAGGCATCCCTCTCTTTAAATAAGCCACTTAAAGAGCAAGGGACCCAAGATACCAAAACAATACAAGCTAAGGGTGCAACAGACACAAAAACTAAATCTAGGAGCCAAACCAGTAGGACCACACTTTACTGAACTATTCAAACACATAACCTGCATATCAGTATGCAACCCATCCAGTGTGCCAACACCCAAACGACAACCATGGGAAAACATTTTATAAAAAACTAAAATTTGCAAGCCTTGATCGGGTCTGAACACCACTCAATCCACGATGAAATAGTTTCCTTTGCTCTATTAGAGATCCAATGAAATGAGAGAACTTGTACCTCATCACAAACTGTCGACATATTTGAAACTCTATTTTCAAAGACTCTCTTATTTCTAGCGTTCCAAATCATATATAACATGACCCAACAAACCGCTTGCCAAACCGTTCTTTGTTTTTTATGAAAATTTGGCAAGCCTTTGTGTTCAATAATATCTTGAAGTGACCCAATATTAAACGTACCCATATTCCACCACTTAAAGAGTTTACCCCAAGAATCTATTACCTGAGAGCACCATAAGAAGCAATGATCCACCGTTTCGATATCATTTCCACAATGCGGACAAAGAGTTGAGTTAAGATCAATACCAAGATGTTCGAGCCAAGTGTAAACCGGTAATCTTCTTTGTTGTAGACGCCAAATAAAAATGCATACTTTTCTTGGGATGATCTTGCACCATTTTGTCTCTTGAGCACCATTTGTGTGATTTAGGATCTTGTCATCTACCATTTCTCTAAGTTTTTTAACCGTGAAAGCACCATTGTCGTCATGTAACCATCTCCATGAATCTTCTTGCAACACATTTGGAACAAAAAAATTAATTAAAACCGTCAATTCCTCAAAATCTCCTAACCCTCTACCTCTTAGTTCTCTAGCCCAATCCCACCTCCAATCCCATGAATCGTTTCTCCACACCCTCTTGTCACCAACCGTAATATCTTTATTGATTTCTAGTCTATATAATCTAGGAAACTTCTCACTAAGAATCACCCCATTCCCAACCCAACTATCTAGCCAAAAAAGAGAATTAATCCCATTACCTAGTTTTTTTTCAAAAGAGCCACAAAAATTAAAACCCAAGTTTTGAATATCCCTACCCGTCTTTACTATATCCCCCCACTTAGAACCTCTCAACATTCTACGGGCACCCTCTTCATCTTTTAAACCACCATCATTACCGTAGATACTTTTAATAATTCTAACCCAAAGTCTATTTTCTTCGACTCTAAATCTCCACCACCATTTACCTATTAAAGCCCAATTAGCGGCTTTTAAACTGCCAATATTTAAACCACCCAAAGAGAAACTGTTAAGTGTCACTTCCCATTTTACCCAAGCTGTTTTTCTTACTTCGTCATTTCCCCCCCCCCCAGAAAAAACGTTGTCTTACACTTTCTAAAGATTTAAGAACACTAATCGGGGCACGAAATAAGGAAAAGAAATAAAGGGCTAAACTACCGAGTACCGACTTTATCAACGTTAATCTTCCACCATACGAGATAGTCTTTGTCTTCCAATTACCTAATCTTTTCTTGAACTTTTCCCCAATAACGTTCCAACTATCGGCCTTTTTCATATTTAAACCAATTGGGATACCAATATAAGTAAATGGTATCTTCCCCGCCAAACACCCCATTCGGTTAGCAAGACCCTCGACTTCCACGCTATGAACCCCAATTCCATGTATTTTGGTCTTATTTGAGTTTATCTTCAGACCTGATGCTTGTTTGACACAATCCATGATTCTCATAAGATTTCTTGCATTTGATTCTTTCCACTCTCCGAATATTAGTGTGTCATCAGCATATTGGAGGTGAGATATTTGAATATCATTCCTACCAATTTTAACCCCTTTAAAAAGACCATTTGTTACAGCATGCTTTAAAGTGACATTAAGGCCTTCCGCNCCAATTCCATGTATTTTGGTCTTATTTGAGTTTATCTTCAGACCTGATGCTTGTTTGACACAATCCATGATTCTCATAAGATTTCTTGCATTTGATTCTTTCCACTCTCCGAATATTAGTGTGTCATCAGCATATTGGAGGTGAGATATTTGAATATCATTCCTACCAATTTTAACCCCTTTAAAAAGACCATTTGTTACAGCATGCTTTAAAGTGACATTAAGGCCTTCCGCCGCCACCAGGTAAAGAAATGGTGAGAGAGGATCACCTTGCCTAACCCCCTTCTCCATCTTGAATTCCAAAGTGGGGGATCCGTTAACAAGTACCGAAACAAGAGCTGATTTTTGGCATGTTTGAACCCACTTGCACCATCTTTCTCCAAAGCCCATTTGTAAAAGCGTATTTTGAATAAAGTTCCAATTAACGCTATCATAAGCTTTTTCAAAGTCAATTTTCATCAGAAATGCTTTCTTTTTTTCTTTCTTTAGATAATCACACGCTTCGTTTGCAATTAATCCGCCATCAAGAATATATCTTCCTTGCATGAAGGCATTCTGTTCTTCTCCAATGACTTTATCGATCACCTTTTTCATCCTTTCAGCAAGAATCTTTGAAATTATCTTATAATAGCACCCAATTAAACTTATCGGTCTGTAATCACATAAATTCAACGGGTCTTGAACTTTGGGAATTAGAGTTATAAAAGACGAGTTACATCCATTTGAGATGTTTCCCGTACTCCAAAACCATTTGATAGCAGTCACCAAATCAATCTTAATAATTACCCAATATTTTTTCAAAAATCTGAAATTAAAACCATCGGGACCCGGGGCCTTTTTACTTCCACATTGTTTAACGGCTTCCCATATCTCTTCTTCATCGACATCTCTTTCTAAATCCTCCTTTTCACTCATTGAAATTCTATTAAAACAGGTACTGTTCAAACACGGTCTGTCTTCATTTGTTTCCTTAAAAGTATTTTTGAAAAACTTATATACTTCTGTCTTTATAGTCGCCGGGTCCTCACACCACCTTCCATCTACCACCAGCCCCTTTAAACTTGTCTTTCTAGTGTTATTTCTCATGCATGCATGAAAATACTTTGAGTTTTCGTCACCTTCCAATACCCACTTTGATCTCGCTTTTTGTTTGATCATATCATTCTTACATTTATCCTTTTCAACCCACCCTTTACGCGCCTGTTTCCATCTATCCAGTTCCACTTCATCAAGATCTCTTGATTCGGCAATTAACTCCCATTTTGTAGCTTCATTCTTAAGACTCTCTATTTCATGCGAATCACCACCGAACTTGATTTTACTCCAAGTTTTCAGCCCTTCTTTCACATTTTTTAACTTATCTCTAAATCTTGAATCTGGATTCAAAGAAAATACCATTTTTTCCCAACACTCTTTCACTATATCTTCACATTCTTTTTCTTCCATCCACACATCAAAACATCGGAACGGTTTAGGACCAAAATCAATAGTTTTATCTACGAGAACTATCGGGCAATGATCCGAGAGCTTTCTTTCCTTTGCAATGACCACAAGTGACGACCAATTTTGACAAAACAATGAATTTGTTAAGAATCTATCAATCTTACTAAACTTTAAACCATCATCACTTATTCTTGTGAACTTTTTCCCACCCATTGGAATGTCAATCAAACAATCACCATTTATGAAATTATTAAAGTTTAGCGCTCCCCTTTTATTAAAACCCATATTCCTTCTTTCTTCCCTGTTTCTTACCTCATTAAAATCTCCAAAGATACACCAAGCCGCATCAACTGAATTAATGACCCTAGACAGTTTCAACCAAAGATTTGCCTTTTCTTGTATATCATGAGAGCCATATACATTGATGAAACCTACCAAACCACTTTTACCTTTCCAATTTCCCACAACCGCAAGATACCCCTCTTCACCCATCGCCTTTGTTTCAACAAAACACGTGTTATCCCACATGAGCAATATCCCACCCGCACTTCCTATTGTTAAATTTAAGTACCATGACATTCATATAAATAAAACACAAAGTAGCACATTATAGCGGAAGCATAGGATCAAGTATAACATATAAATTGTTAACTGAAACATAAATAGAAAACGTACCTTAAGCAATAATCAATTGGGGATTGAACAAGTGATGAACCCTAATTAGGGTTTATGTAGATCAATGTTAAACCCCTTACCTTTTTTTGTTTAACGATCTCTTGATAACAACAATAGTGTGTTGTTACCTCGTTCTTGTACACACAAACTACTAACGAATAAAAGTGATTGCAAGATCAAAACCAAACACTTATGTTTTAATGAAAACAAATCGACAAACCCTAAGGGAGTGTTTGTACGATCGGATTTAGGGACAAGAAGGAAAAGAGAAAAGTTAGGGATAGAGTGTGTGTACAAAAGGTGAGAATGAATGAATCATGCCTTTGTATTTATACTAATTAGACAACTTAGGGAACAAGTTAGGGTTTGGGAACCCCCTTGTTGTGTTTGACCGGCCATGCCCTCCTAGGGGTGTTCCGGATCCTTCTTGTTGTCTAAACTACACTCTAGTCCCTTCCTTTTCCTTCTAACGATGTATAGTCCATACACTTACTAACTAACAACCGTTAAGTCCATTAAGTGTTCTAAAATAATAAATATACATAACATTTAACATTTATTATTTATACTTTTATTCTCGTTTGTAATGTGTGCAATCCCGAGGTCTCGGGTTCGATTCTAGACATTTACGTATTAATACATAACCATATTTCCAACACCTATAGCATCAACTTTTGCATAACCAAAATCGTCTGAGCCCCACACGTATTGAACTAAAGACTCATTTACTTGATCCATTTTTGTTTCTTGTAAGCCTACAACTAAAGGTTTTTCAGTTCCTACAATTTCTTTAACCCATTTTGATTTTCCTTCCGTACCCAAAATGTAACAGTCAGTGGAGGTTACATTTTATTTGTTTTTGGTTTTTACTTTAGACAATTCTATTGCATTCGAATAGGTCGATACAAATTATCACAAGTCTTTAGTACATTAGAATGTGTCGATATAAATTATCTTATAATCAAAGCTTCGCCGATATAGAAAATGTTTATGGTGATATGGATGTAAGGTGACGTCTATTCCATTATACGACTTCCATTGAAGTTCAAAGCTCATACGAGAAAGAAAATCAAGTCTATTCATTAAATTGGACTTTCCACACACAACTTTTTTCAAAACAACAACAATAACAATACCAATCCCGTCTGAACGAGGTATGGGGGGGGTGGAATGTGACATATCATACCCTTAGGGTAAACCCGAGAGCACAACTTATTTCAAAACTAGAATACAAAATAATTTGATATTAGTGATTATGGACACTGTGGCAATTTATAAAAAGTAGTGAATTATAAAAAATCAATGTGAAATAACGTAACAATATTATAAACTCGATAACACACCATTGTAGGCATATCACATGAGTCTTATGTATGTTCAAAGTTAATGAAAAACATATCAGACCACATGTCTGAAGCATCAAAACAAACGTTTAGAAGATGTGCACACATTTCAATTCTTGATGCTGAAAAAAGTCAAACTAAAGATTATACAATATATGGAAGTTAGGATTTGAAGTAACCCAATTAGTTGCTAACTAATGGTGTCATAGTGGTTTAAGAATATTAGCCAGTGGAACTAGAGTTAGGATGAAAATGAGAAAAATAATTAAAATGAGAAAGATGAGAAGTAACAATTAACACACATTTCAGATGCTCACAATTACAAAATGGATACATTTTTCTTCAAATTTTTCTTCCTCATTTGAAATGTATAGCTAGAATTACTTCTCACTGGATCCATTCCCGGCGGAACTAATGGGCCAATTATTAACTAACTGAAATTCCCTATTTGTGGAATAATTTGTTTGTGATAGTGAAGAGTATCAAAGCTAAATTTGGTTTTGCATTGGTGATTGTGATATTACGGTATTAACTAATCCGATTACTAATGGTAGGATAAAGAAGTATGAACATCCCTTATCCCTTAACCGTGATGTTTTCTTTTAATCTAATTGCAAAATGATATTCTATCATCCTTTTGCGACTTCTCATCTTGATCAGTTGATTGTGTGTTGTATATTTTTACCAACACATACCATCAAGTGAAAAATATGAGGACGATTACTCTGTGCATTGCAGCAGAATGTGTGTAGTAACCCACCTAAAATTATTCGCCTATTCCCACTCCAAACACTTCATTATTGAAAATCCATACCTCAGTAACATTTATGATATTTGGACACATGATTTGTCATTACGAGCTATTATAATGATGTACAGAACATAACCAAATCTTGTTTAAATATATCATAGGTTGGCCATTAACAAGGATAAAATCCTACCATGACTAGTATTGAGTGTCATCTCAATTAAACTAGCATCATTGTATTAAAACTACAAAATGCTCTTTAAAATCCCGTAAACTTAACATCCATTGTGTAATTTTGATGCCTTCCAATCTTTCAAGATTTACTGTCGGCTATAACAATTACGCAACAATTTGCTACATTGTATATACTTAGAATTTGGAGCTATTCCAGGATGAGGATCATAATTCTAAAACCAAACATATTCAATTAAGAATATTTATTACACAAGTTATATAATAACTTTGACTGCATATCAAATACATTGTCAAATCATTGAGCATGATACAACAATAAAATGATATACACAAAAATCCTTCAGTCATACTTGAATTTTATTCATGCTATATCTTTACAAATATATATATCAATTTAGTCTTTCAAATTGATATATCATATTCTATTAGATTTATTTACCGCACAAGTTTATTAAACAATAAACTCTTGTTCCAAGGTTGTATGTTTTATTTTCTAAATCATCTAAGTAAATTTTCATTCCAATAAGACTTAACATTTTACTTATATGGAATGTTACTTCTTATATGTTATGTAACATATATGATTTAGTAAATCAAACATAATACTCCCACTAGCTTTCAGGAATACTTAGAAATTACCTTATTCCAATTATAAATCAAAACATTGATTTAACAATTAATCATAAGTGTAATCTCCTAGATGCATGCATTATTCACTCATGGATTATTGCACTTTGTATACTTCCAAAGATATATTTGAATTCATAAACTTCTTTTGATTACTTATCGTCCTCGCTCAAGTAATCATTCAAGAAAGAGTTTTGATATCCATTGTCAAATTTCATATTCATATAAATATGACAATTATCATCTTTGTATTTTTAATGTACTTAGGAAAGAGTATTCAATCATAGTTAATTGCTTAAATATGATTAATAATCTTATCATAAGACATACATTAAAATATGTATACAACTTTGTCCATATGAGTTTTAACAAAGATTTAAACCACTAAGGTTACATTATCTTTGAATAAACTCATCATCATTCTCTAACTATTAAGAATTAAGATAAACCAAATTTGTAAAATTTGAATATCTTTATGAACAGCATCTATAACATTCATAGTATGAGTAGTTTACCCAATCCATTATTTGGTAATACTTCATCATATAATTCCCAACATATTAATCAAATACTTGAGATATCCGAGTGGATCTATGAATGATAATTCCATCATCATGAGGTTTAGCATTTACATGTTAAGCCTCATCATGATCTTTACTAGTGTGTTTTTAGAAGATTATGTATTTTGTAATAAACTCCCACTTGCCTTTAGTAATCTATAGACTATCTATAAATACTTAGCAATAAGAGAAACAATCCAATTTTCTCTTTTTGAGATATTACAAATACACATTGAGAGTTCCTGACATGCTTTATTAATAACCTTCACATAAGTATCTTAACAAATTCTGAACTTCAATTTTAAGACTTAATGTGATTCATCACATTCCAGGATGTCTTATAAATCTTCTAGGAGTCTAATTGAGTATATTAAATTCATACTCAATTTCTAACCTTGATAACTTTTGGAAGAAAGAAGTTATAGTTATCTTTAATCAAACAATACCAGTAAAGTTTGATACTCCTAACCAAACATACCCTAAACTTGTGGTATTTAATTAGGAATCATATTGTCAGACAATCTATCAATATGAAAGATAAACTTATATCTTTTAGCTTATCTATTTACCAACTAAATCAGCTTAATGATAAAATAGAATTTCCAAGCCTCTTGCATACTTTATAACCTAAGTACTTATTAATCAAGTTACTTCTTGTTCATGTTTCTATAAGAAGACATAAACTGTTATAATCCCATTACACGTTATTAATCATTGATCAACTCAATGACTTTTTGTATATGTCTTAATTAAAAGACCATAACAAGTTAACGTCTTACTTTATTATAAGTCTTGTAAGACTTCATGTTTATAATTATAGAATATAATATAAACATGTATAATTAAAGTAATCATGAACACCATCATTTGGTTTCAATAATATTTTCAAGTTAACTCACTACATCATTTATTTATGTCATTCTAAAAATACATAATTATTGAAGTAGTATTATATTACTTCATGCATTTATGTCATTCCAATAATACATAAATATTTGAAGTTGTCTTGTTATCATATTGACACATGTTCTAATAGATGTCTAACTTCGAAACAATAAATTATCCTTGTAGGTCTCACGCATACATGGAAATTCACCTTGTTGTTGGAATTTAGTCTGCGTCTCACGTTTACTAAATTTCAACACCAAGTGTTTCTTAGATTAGATGTATTAATCATATTAGAACTATAATCTCTTACTTTGCAGTTAAGAGAATCCTTTAAATCATATTACTATGTGTTGTACCTTGCACACAATAAGATTTCTCCCACTTGTGCATGGAACAACATCAAGTACCACATAAACAACACGCACGCGTTTGTTATTGTGAACCATATGATTTGTGTCAATATGTTAACATAACTAGTAGATATAGAGTCATTCAATCAATCAAGGAAACGTACAAGACTATCCTTGAAAATATTAATGTCTATATGTTGGAAAGTAATTATCTTGAGATATACAAAAGATAATATGAGATATACAATCAAGACAAAAGTCTTATAACTCCCACTGAATTAGAGAACATTACAATAATCCTTTATTCAGTAATATGCACACAATACTCCCACTGAATTTGACAACATTGTAAATGTTTCATTATCAGTGAAAGAAAATAGTATGCTATTTACTTTCCTACATCTTTTAAGAAAAACCCATTCTAACAATTATACATAGGTTTTAAAAGAATGTATTCTACTACATAAATGTGATTCATCACATTCCAAATAGTTAACTTGAAAAAGCTTGGGCATGCAATTTCTTCGTGTATAGATCTACCATTCCAACAATTGAATGTAGTATTTTTAAATGGTCAAAACAAAACAACTAGATAAAATAGATAGTTTGTCTTTTACCATTCCTGCGGTAATTATGTCTAGTTTCTATTTTAATAACTCATATAGTGCAAATCAACTTACCATTAAAGATTGCTATGAGTTATGTATTTAGAATTTAGACAATTCTAATTATCCTATTATACCTTTCTCATTCATGAAAAGGATTAGGATAAAGTCTCACACTTCTCTCTTTGGAAAGAAGTCTATGTTTATTCTTTTCGTAAAGTTGATCCTAACCAAAAACCCATACGGGTGTAGATCAATTTACTTATGAAAAGAATAACCCATGTTTACGGTTCAATGTTGCATTAATACATATAAAAGAATTTTT
>LBNU01025778.1:0-28116 GCA_014162995.1 Artemisia annua | reverse complement strand
TTACATAAACCCAAGCAAACCGTACTAATCTATTTTACCACTGAGACGAGGGCATGCACTGTAATACGGTCGGCCGATACTTCTGTTACTGGATATCCGTTCGCTATAATAAATCCTCTATACATCGACACAGAAAAGGATTTCCTTGACCCACCTGACAAAAGGAATTTGCATAAATCGTAATCCATCATTTACAATGTTATTTATTAATTTAAATATAAACGTAATCAATCATTTACAACATAAATCAGTAAAATCAATCCTATGTTTACAACATAATCAGTAATCTTATTTACAAACAGTGATCATTCATTATGTTTATAATTATTTACAACATGAAATCATTTACAAACACTTACATCATTTACAACTATTTTGGTATGTATATAGTTATTTACAGCATTAATCATTTACACAATTGTCGACCATGATATAGAGTTTGCCTCCGCTGCAGCGGCGCTCTGAACCACTCCATCTGTGGTGGTTACGCGGAAGTGGAGAAATTTGTCTAGCGTCGGTACAATGAAGTAGGCACCGTTACAGTCCCCCACACGGGCCAACACAAGAGGGTCGGTTTGTTTGATTCGTTTGGCCCGGTAACAGCGGGAAACATGTGCTCGACTCACGCCGGGATATAAGTACAAACGGTCTGAGAACATGAAGCAGACCAGCCCGTGTTTGGCATTCGACATCAGCGTCTGTGCCGGCAACCTCCATGGACCAGTCTAATGGTGATAAGCCAAGGATTGTCATAGTCATTGCCCCACATATTTATATAAGTTGGACGGTGTGCATCACTTTGGCAACTCTAGCAGTACATACGTGCTGCCTTGGGGCCCACATTCTTTGTCTTGAGCAAGAATGTGGGCAATGCACCGAAACCCCAATTTCCACGGGTAGCACATCATGATACTTATTACGTATCGGCGGTAAAAATGTGCATATGCTCAATATAATAATTGCTCACCGGTATCTCCAATATAATACTGTGGCGTAGACTACCACCCGTGTAAGCAACTATGTCTTGAGGTTGTCGAGTCAGTTCGGGGGCATTCGTAGATCTTGTATTGTTACTTCTTCGGTATCTACGAGGGTACTTCATTCAAGTCCGGACTCATTCAAGTCCGTTGAAATCATTAGGTCCGGTACTTTGAAGCCTTGCCCTTTTGGTCCTTTGCGCTTGGACGTCCACGGGTACTTTTTCTTGACAGCGGGTTCTTTGTGGGAACAGATTTCAGGGTGCATTATCTCTTTCAGCTTCGTTATCATATTCCCTGAAAACGGCGAACTTTAACCTTACCGCGAATTGCGAGTTCATTTGAAAACGAAGCTGAAGAGATAATGCACCCTGAATCTGTTCCCAGCAAAAGCTCCGCTGGTCAAGAACAACATTATCCGGTGGGACGTCCAAGCGCAGAAAGGCACCAGAAAGGGCAAGGTTCCAAGTCTCCGGACCTAAATGATTTCCCGGCTTGAATGAAGTCCCGGACTTGAATTTGAAGTAACCAATCGTAGATCACCGAAGAAGTAATCAAATACAAGATCACGAATGCCCCGAACTGACTCGACAACCTCCAAGACATAGTCTCTTACTAACGGGTGCGTAGTCTACGCCACATATTATATGTTGGAGATACGGTGAGCAATATTATATTGAGCATTATTGCATCATTTTTACCGCCGATACGTATAAGTATACATGATGTGCTACCCGGATGGAAATTGTGGTTTCGGTGCATTGCCACATTCTGCTCAATGACCAATGAAATGTGCCAAGGCAAGACGTATTGTACTGCTAGAGTTGCAAAGTGATGCACATCCGTCCAACTTATATAAATATGTGGGGGCAAATTGGCTCGATGACAATCTTTGCTGCGGTTGCGATGCAGATGTAAGCTGGTGTGTGGTGTGTGATCGACGGTTCGGGCAAGGACCGCTGGCAGTGTCAGATCGCAAGCGACCCCGGCGGTGGTTCGCGCGGTCTGCTCTCCGGACCGTGGGTTATTGTGAGATGCCACGCGGTGAGTCGAGCATGCAGGTGTTGCGCTGTTGACCGCCAACGGAGAGTCACAGACAACCGACCCTGCCTTGGGATTGCCCCGTGGTTGGGGGATGGAACGGTGCTCACTCATGTGTCACCGACGCTGACCACAATTTCCACTGTCCGCGTAACCAGCCCACAAGTGGAGGTGGTTCAGAGCGCCGGCATGCAGCGAATGGCAAACTCTATGTCATGGTCGACAAATTGTGTAAATGAGTAATGCTGTAATTAATATGATACATACAATAATATTGTATGAATGATTAATGTTGGTAACATGATTCATGTCTACCGCGCCCTAATGTCGAACGAACATCTGGTGTTGTTTGAGATAGACGCGTTGCGTGTGTGCCTTGAGTAGGCGTGATGGATGTTACGTGCATGTGGTAGTGTTGTAACGGATGTGTCGTGCGTGTGTGTGTATGGTGCAGCAGCTTAATAATAACATTGTGAAATGATTGATTAGCTGTTATGCAAATCTTTTGTCAGGTGGGTCAAGGAAAATCCTTTCTGGTGTCGATGTAATTAAAGAGGATTTATATATAAACGGATAGCAGCGAGAAAGAAGTTAGTCGGGCGACCGTATTATTCATGTCCTCGTTCAGTGTGGTAAATAACTTATTAGCGTTTGTGCTTTAGGGTTGTTGTATGTGAGTAAGTTGGTTGTGAAACGATAATGTCTCTGAGGTTGATTTTCATGGACATGTAAACAGGCGCGAGGTAGCGAGACTAAATGGGTGAGAGTACTGAGTGGGTGGAAGATGATTTTGAAGACAGTACTTTAGTCGAGCATCATCTTCAGCGCAATGTCAAAACTGCGTTTGCTAAAAGATAACGATGAACAAGCTGTTGGAGGTCAAGGAAAAAGACGCTGGGAGATGGAGTTAGGAATCTGCAAGGATATCCTGAGGATTCACGCTTGTCAGTCGGGTGCAAGGCGTACACGATCTTTAAACGATATGAATAATCTTGCATATGTCGTAAATGTTGTTGTTTTTAAAATAATATGTTACGTTGTCGTTTTAAGTTTAATAATTAAAAGTTGTTGGTTTTAGGTGGTAATATGTTACGTCGCTCGTGTATACAAGATCAAAATTATTATCATAGAATATTTTTTTATTCTAACACAAACCACAAAAAAATACACATAATTTTTTTACACACAAATTAAAACACTAACACCACCAGCAACAATAAAACTACACAAAATAAAACACAAAAAAAGAAAAAGGGACAAGATGTGACATGTTAAGAGGGTACCCTCCCCTCCCAGCACGTTTTCTAAAAACAATAGGTTTTTGCGGTTCTGAGGTAACCCACCTAAAGAACTGTAGGGGAAATAATGCGATTGGACGTGGTGAGGTTGAAAATCGATGTTCATTTAGATGCGGTACAGGTATGATCTGTCCAAACAGATACTCGTAACTAGCTTAATAATAACTGGTGCACGGCACAGGGTATTTAAATTTGTTTTCATTGTGTATTTATTATCGATTAAGAAATGATCACTTAACCTGTTTTATATTGGTCTTTACTTCGTCTGAGCAAAAATAAAAAATCAGCTATNATAGAACCATCAGAACGCGATTTGGAAGAAGCATCACCATGGTGCTATAAAATGCGATTACTGCTTTGCATGATGAAGCTTTAACTATTATAGATTTAATTAGGTAATTCAGTTATTCTGAAAAGTAAGTGTAAGAAAGTATAACTTTGTCAATGTAACTATGTTATTTAATTTAGAAATCTTTATCTGATAATTACCATAATTATTTTTTATGAAATTGATAATATTACTATAGATTTTACTATATACTACAGTAAATTTTAGTAAAAAGTAGGTTCTAAAGTTTGTCAAATGATAAGATCAGATTTGACTCAAAATATAAATATATTAAAACGTAACTCTGTGTGACCGACCTCGTTTACTTCAAGAAAAAGTGAATAATCTACGTATCAAATATACAAAATTAAAAAGTACAGTACATTTTTTAATTCAAGCTTTTGCTAGATTAACATGCAGGAAAGATGGTTTCTTGGATATTTCAATAGTACTTTTGCTGTCTTATTACTTCGTAGATTCTCTTTTTAGCATGAATGTGCATTAGCATATGAATACAATAGTTACCAATAAATTAAAGATCGAGGACGAATTTTATTTTATTTTATATGCTCTATGTAGTAAATGTATATGCATGATATATTAATTAGGAATTTATCAAAGACATATTTGTTTTGATATCTTCGGATTATAAAGTTAAGCACATGATCCATGCAGAATGTTATTTGCGAACGACTTAATTGGATGAACTATCAAATTCAGTGTCATGTTACTACAGAACTTGAGCAAGAGATCAATATGATAACCTTAACTATACTTTTTATATCGTGTGGTATGCACTAACGTAGATGAATGTAGTGTGTGTACAATAATGGACCAAATGAAGGTAGGTCAAATAGTTTCGTGGAAGAAATGTAGCGAGTTTCTTCTCTTTGAGCGATTGATAGAGGACTAGTCGATCACAAAGACATCGATTACAATTTATGACGGGATTATATATATGTTTACCTTGAAATCCTTCTGTTGGTTTCAGTCCTTGATAGATCTAATGGCATTAAAATTAGCTTGCAATGAAAAATGATATATGGTATTTCAATGTTCTGATACGCAAGTTTTCCTTAATTAATTTACTTCATGTTCTCAAATATATTGGTAGTCAGTATAGAGTGTATAGTAGCCCACTATCTGCAACTATTAAATGATATTTATACGTATGGTCATAAAAGTTTCAACCATACACTTCAATTGATTCATTTGGTACGTGTTTCATTGATTCATCTGTTTTATAGGGGCAAAGTTATCCACACGAGGGTATCCAATATTGAGTGAATCACCGGTTTGTACGTTGTGCATCGCGGTTTATATGATTTGATCAAAATCTATTGATGTGACAATATAAGGAGGGTTTCTATAATACATCCCGTTTTATAGAAATAACTCTAGCAAGACGTACACATAGAAGTACAAAATAATGCATACCTACACCAGCTATATCTTTCATTCACAAATAAATTTACATATACATGCAACGCGCCGCTCGTTGAAATTTAACAGTTCGATTATGGAAGTAGTTGAGGAAGTATGGGCATAGCAAGAGTGAAGGTTCAAGGAAACTAATATGTGTACAATCAAGTACAACATTACATGAGTAGACAACATAATCTTTTTAGGATGATGTTGACTTGTTTAGGGTACATGACTTGCATCCAGGTGTTATATATTAACTACCAACCCCACTCAATAATTTTATAATTTCAATTTTTAAAGTCCCAAATATCTCTAGAAAAATTCATCTAGTTATAGATGAGGCTTTACATATTTGATGATAATTTAACTCGTTTTCATGATTCATTTTCTGATCATTACAAGTTGGTTAAATTAAACGACACCACTAATAAACAAATTAAATAAGAAAGAATAGCATGAATGATGGAACTACGTCGATCTTGTATACGTGTAGTTATTATTTATTTTCTCAAATCATTTTTAGCGTATGATCCTATTGAAATAAGTAGCGAGAATCTTTTTTTCAAACAACAATTTGATTGAAAAACTAGCAAGGAGCTAGAAATAATTACAATGAGTCGGGCCACGTAAAGCCACTCAAACCAATCAAATGATGCTTTCCTATATTTATTTGAGATCCACGTAAACGTGTATTGCTTAACATCATTAATTTAGAATGAGGTCTTTATTTTGTCTTTTGGAGTTGAGGGTAGATTCATTCTGGAAGCGCCAAATGATCCATAGAGTAGATCGAGCAACGGCATCAAGCAGGAATGTTTGCACGGCTTTCAAGATTAAACACATTACACATCATATCGTTAAGGTTGTCAACGTGTATATTGTGTAAATTCCAGCACTTGAGAACTTCTTTCCATGTAGTTTTTGCAACATAACAATTGTGAAAGATGTGCCTTTCCGTATCAAAATCATCATTGAAAATTGGGCAACGAACCAAGTCGAGGTCAATAACCCTATGATCCAAGTTGATTCTAGTTGCCATTCTTTGATTTGTGATCCTCCAACAAGCGATATAGACCTTGATTGGCACAAGTGTATTCCAACTAGTTGGCTTCGGGTAAGGAGGTTACGAGAAATTGGTAATTAGATTTCTGATCCCTTTTATCGTGAAAGTTCTAGTATTTTCCTTAATGCATTCACATTTTTCTTGCTCATTTGTGACATGGAGGTTTAAGAAGTAGCGAGAATCTAAGATTACAAAGCATCAAGAATACTTACAAATAATAAACTGACACAGTGACACTAAAATACCGACTCTTAAACAAGAGCTAGAAGTATTAGTAACTGAAAATCCAAACGACGTACTACTGAAAAAGGTAGAAAAAGACACCAGTACTACACTGTTACAAACACCGTAAAATCGCTTAAACAAAACTTATAGGGTTTTCAAACACCTTTGTCATCGAATTACGTTTAGGGTTAGGATAGATTTAAAGCCATAGCTAAGCTACAGTTACAACCTTGTACTTCAATGTTATTCATCTGTAATGAGTATACTTTTTTAATATTGTCTTCATAATGTTTAACAAAATGTGTATGTAATATTTCCGAAGCTACATAAACATGACATATTCGACTATATCTGAAACTAGCACCATAACATAACATAAATAAATTCAACTATATCCGAAACATATCTTAAACATAAATATATTGACTATATCCGAAACTACTAATAACATGTCTAAACTACTAAAATATGTTAAGTTAATTCGTTACTCACCTCTATGTTTGGTTTAGGCCTTCCACTTGCGTTTCAAGAGCATCTAAACACATCATAGTCGTACTAACACTTTATAAACTACTAAACATGACCATGACATGTCTTATATGGCCTTGTGCCAAACACCCCTTTACTAACATAAACTAAGCATAACATCATATTTATACCATGATTTCTACCACATAATTCTTGACATATACTAAGCAAAACATGATTATCTAAACCATGTAATATCATAAACAAAGTTAGAGTTACATAATACTCAGTTTAACATAACCCCCAAATTACACGAATCCCCAAATTAAATTCTAACATGAATCACAACTCTAACATAAACTTACCTAGATGGGGATTAAGCTACTAACACTTGTAGTCTCTTAAGATTATACCAAAACCCCATGTGGTTGACATTCACAAGAAAAGGGTTCTCCCAAAACCATATATATCTCCCTATAATACAGAGGTATCATACGCAAGAAAAGGATTCACATTCTTCTTCAATATTTCACACACTTATTCACATACAGTAAATATCCAACTATCTTTGTTTAAGTGTTACCCCGATTGAAGAGAATAACTCTTCTCACGGGTTCCTGGGTGTTCTTAACGGAAAACCAAACAACACAACCATCCAAATCCACTCTTAATAACATTTTGCATACCATAAATAAATATTATTTATTAAAGGATGTGTTTAATTGGGTTTCCTATATATCCTGGATGTGTTTAGTTGGGTAATTGATATAATATGCCATTATAAAACAATTACCCCAACGGGTTTAACCGTTCTAACGGGTCAATGAAAATGTTTTACTTTTCTTCAACTTTGTACTCAAAATATATATATATTTTTTTTTGAAAACAGACGGGTCAAACTATCGAAGATGCGTCTAGAATCGGACCCATTTAGACCTATGTTTCCAAAAGACCTGTCTAGACCCTGACTCGTTTAGACATAGACCTATCCGGCCCGCCTTTTTCCACCTCCAAGTGTACATAACCATTGTAGTGTTGTATATGTAAGTTATGGGGATTGATTATTCTCTCAAGGAATATTGAGGGAGCTCGAGATATAAATGCAAGTGATCTAAGGGGATAGGAGATTCTTTTTGGTATTTTGTTGGGTTTAATTGAAAGCAAAAGTAAAGTAAAATAAAATAAAATAAAAAATCAGTGGCGTTGGAGGTATTGTTTGTTAATTTAAAATAAACCAACGAAAATAAAGTAATGTAGAAAGTAATAATAAAGATACGCATATTTATCTATGGTGCACCACTCCTTGTTAACAACTGATTAGACTTATTGAAACTCTTACACCTCTACAGGTGATTATAGTGAACATCCTAAATTCGTACAGTGTCTTGGCCAACTCCTACCCGTATAACAAATAGCCTGGTGCCTTGATCCAACTTCTAGCAAAACTCCCTATTATGCATTAATTGTCCAACCTATTAATGTATCACAAGACAACTTTGTTTGGTCCAGATGTGTCAGACGTAAACCAACAAAGAACCTTAAGAGACTCATAAAAACTAATAATCTAGACAATTTCTAAGGTTTATGTGGTCTTTAGTTCAATAATAACAGTTATCATAGATTTATTACCTTAGTGGAACTATTCAATACTCAAGTAATAGATAAACAAAATCACCAATCAAGAAATTAATAAGATCTAATTAACAATTGAAAACATAATTAAGATAGAAATCAATAGATCAACAACTACAAAATGATTATGGATTTAATAAGACTCTCAAATTTCTCTTGAAAAACACCTACCTAAATCCTAGAATCGGAGTAAAGGTTTATTATAGCTTAGAAAAAAACAAAGTTATGAGTTTCTATTTATAAAGGTGTGTTGATGTCGACATCGTGATGGCATCACCTATAACACGTGATGATTACGTCACCTCGATTTTAAACCACAGTTATAGATCTTCTGTTCTCGGTCGCATGGCCTTTTGAATCACCCAAATCTGAGTTAGCATAAAGAAGTTATAGCCAAAACAAAAATCTTTTACCCAAAAGCGCCAAGCTTTGTGGGTGACGACGTTAGGCATTGGTTGAGACATCGTTAACATGGCCGGCTGTGAGTATTTCTTGGTACAAAACACCCAATAACTTTACTTTATGGGATTATTTTGTGACGTCATCAACCTTGCCGATTACAATTTCTATGTTTTGTCCTTTTCATCCAATCTTCATCCAAATGAGCCCAAAATTTTTTCAAATCTAGCAAGTGTATGTGATTCATCCTAAAACCATATGTGAAAGAATTTAATCTAAAATAAAGATAAAGTGAGGTAAATGTACAAAATCATATGATAAATGACCTTTAAAATCATTAACAAATTACACCTCATCAATTACTTTTATGTTTCTTTGATATTCTCAATGCACTCTTCAACAACTATGGATTTCAACATGTTATCTTTAATCTTAAACTCTACTTTTGGTACTTAAGATTTTACTTAATTTGAAAGCATCGCAATTCTTATCATGTTACATGTGAATATGTAAAGGTTGCATAGCAAGTTGCATAAACCTATTGGTGCCATAGTCTATCCTCAATAACATATCACTAACATTCATATTTACCACATCATAGATCACCTTTTTTTCAAAGAACTTACCAATAAAAGTAGGATTCCTAAGAATTAAATTCGCTCCTATCAAACAATATTTCGTTGGTAATTTAGAGTGATCAACTACTTCGTTAGAACTAAATTTTCAGTTCTAGAATTATCTAGAATTAGAGAACAAACTTTACTTTTGATTTGGTACATGAAAAAAAAATGTTTTTTTGATGCCTGATCCTCCATCTTTCTATCCCCCAATTCTTCAATTTGTCCATTATTGGACGGTGAATGTTTGTATATACGGTTGTAGTAAGATCCGCTTATGATTTGACGAATTCCAGAACCCCTGCAATTGTTACCCTAGCAATTCTTGTGGATTGATACCTCATCTACGATCACATAACATAGTTCTTCAAGCATTGTAGAAATTTGTCAAGTTCCTTCATGAATTTGGTTAAACCATAATTCATGCACTCTCTAAACCATACCCCACCAACTGTATGGATTTGACAACATCTACAGTTCTACACCATTCACCATCATCACAAAATATAAACTCTACGCTATGTGATGCTTGATGCGGAAGCAAATTTTGATAAACTCTAATCTAATGATTGATAAACGAAGATGAAATTTCAAGAGATAAAATCATAACAATAAATAAACTGTTAAACTGTATTTTATTAATAAATCAAGAATTAAATACAATGAGAATATAAGCCTTATATTTATAATAAAAATATCTGGGGTAAAAAGTAACATAAATAAAATATAAATCGCTCCTAAATATACTAAAAACTTCTAAATATAAATAAACTTAAAAATGCCCAAATGCTACACCATGGGTTTTGAGAAGTGAAGCATCCAAGCCAAGCACCAAACACACCCCAAATGTGGTATTTATAGGTTTTGAAGGGCAAAGGCCTTATAGCTTCGTCATTCGATCCTCGTCCTCATCACTAATACATATACCTACTCCCACCACACACACAAATAGTATCTCTCTCCTAAAACCTCTCAGAGAAAGTTTCTGCTAGAGAAACAAAATGGTCCTTTCTCGCAAGGGAGGGCAGTGTTAGAGAGAGTGCCGCAAGGGAAAATGGTCATTCTGGTAACCATACCCTATGGCCTTGAAAATTTGCTTGTATGCAACCCTAACGGAGGGCAACCTACCAAGAAATGCTTGAGAGTCTAAATAAAAGTTTTAGGGACTTCAAGGTTTAATGATCACTTGAGTAGAGTTTCTTTAAAAAATATATCTGTTTTTTTTTCTTTTTTTTTTAGTTGGTACAGTTTGCAAATTAAAATTAGGGGTTTTTTCTTTGATAGATAGGGTGAGTTCAACAATGATCACACAAAAATCAATATTAAATTGAGCAATTCTAGTAACTCATTTTTCAACCAAAATTGAAAAAATCATTTTCCTTCTTTTAAAAAAACAAAATATTGTAAATGGTAAATCTTTAAGCGCAATAAAATACATCATCGCGACTAAAATTTTATCTTTTTTTAGACAGGCGCTTTAACAAAAAAAATAATGTATGTTTATAAGTTTTAAAGTTCAAATCACATGTGATTTTTAAAATTATAAATCACATTCAATTTTCTTCGGCATAAATTTTGATACTCGCAAAAACACTCGAAAATAATGTTCGCCGAAAGTGTAAGAAAGTGTCATCATAGTGATATGATGGTATAAAATTAGTTTTATTTAGTGACCAACTGTTTTCGAAATATTTAATTTTAACTGAGAAATGAAATTTTAACTGAAATATTTAATAAAATTAATTTTTTTAAATAAGATGTAAGTAAGTTTTAAATTTTAACTGAGAAATGAAAAAATAAAAAAATAAGTGGCTCTTTGATCTTTTAGTGATTCTTGTTAGAAGCAAACTCATATCATCTATATCTTTTTTAAGAAAGAGATGATTGCACGCTTCATATTTTGATTGAGACACTCACTGTATAAGTTTACAAAGCACACTGTAAACACTGTGCAACTATGTTGTGCACAAAATATAGTGTTACATTCAAAACATTGAGTGTGCAAATCAATTCTCTTTCTAAAAATATTAAGAAAAATAGACATGACTAACGACAAAGATGATGTGAGTCTTCCTTAATTATATAAGCTCTCAAATATATTTACGTTGCTGTTGACTATCATTGTGTTGATTATCTGTTATGCATGGTAAAAAAAAATTAGTGGTTATGGATAAACATGTGGGAAGAATAAGGTTATAAATAAAACATATCATGTGTTTGAAGTTTTAAACGCGGTTTTTTATGACAGAAGAGCAATAGCTGGTGGTTTTAATTTTACAATGGCGGCAGGGGTTTACTGTTTCATTCCGCGTGATGATGCATTTACGCTGCTTCTTTTTACTTTCCTTTTTTTTTTTTTGCCTTTTCTATACTATAAAAATAGTTTTCTATTAATTTGAGGTAAGCAACCAATTAGATATCGAGAATCATTAGGATTGGCTTTGTTCTAATTGATAATGACACATGTGAATATTTTAACAAATTAATAATAGAAGAAAACATCACTCAAGTATATAAGATATTAAGGGAAATTGTCGACTATCATAATTTAGTAACTACGGTAATTCGTGGATTATATAGGTACATTATGAAAAAGGTCATAGTGCCCGTGTCTAAACACGTTTTATCATCTTGATCGTTGATGCCCTAGTTTCTTACTGGAGCTCTATTATTAATATAAATGCCGTTAAAACAATTGCATGCACATCTATTTTAGTTGATGTTCAATTCTGAAAGAATATATTATGAAAAGATCATTAAAAAAAAATAATAATAATAAAATAAAAAATAAAAAAAATGGTTAAATACAAGTCAAGAGACAGGACGAGAAAAATTACACATTCAATGAAGCTGACTTTCCCTACCTACACCTAAACGACATTGAAGACATGTATCTGGAAAAGGTTCAAGGACGAATGCGCAGCTACTCCACAAAAATGCAGTACAACTTCATCTCGTCTCTACTTCTCTCCATCAGACGCNACCCTATTATCTCTTAAGTCGAGATAGCATTAGAAGTTTTTTTTTTTTTTTTTTTTTTAGCTGATAATGGTTTCTGCATTTTGACCGATTAATCTACGGGGTTTGAATGTACCGTTACACAGAATCAAAGCAGGTAAATCCCTCCTTTTCCAAAAGCATCTAGCTGTAATTGAATTTGAAACCTTACGCATTTTAGAATAATAGTAACAAGCCCTTTTTATTACTAAATCATTTAATTAATTAGAAGGGTTTTAGAGCCATTATCACAAGAACAAGATTGTGAGGGCCAGCTACATTTAGACAGTGATATACTTTTAGGTATACAAATATAACAGTTGAAAATTCGAAAAATATTTTAATATATACTTTCACAAGCTAATGCAAAATCGACGAAGCTACGTGCAAGTACAGAATCCTATGTCAAATGTTTTCTATCATCCTAGAATAATATAATCAACGCCCATGTGTTTTAAGCAGATTACTAGTTTGCCCCTGTCTTTGTTGTATCTTTTCTTTTGCCCTTTTCTTCGATCATGTGAAGGGTGACTTGCTCTTTAAGTCAAAACTTCATGCTACAATCTACTTGTCAAAACTCTTAGGCTACCCCAAGTGGGAGCGTGAGGCCTCATTTTTTGCATGTAGCACGTATTACTTTTATTTGGGTTGTTTGTGATGCTGCATTGCTGCGTGAGCAGAGCCAAAAAAGCACGCCAAATATGAATTCTTCATTTTATATAAATTCGTGCAAAGTGAGCCCCGTTTTATGTTTTTATTACGGAGTATTAATTATTTGGTTTTGAGTGTGCGTGAGATATTTTGTGAGGTATATTTATATAAAATTGAGTATTTTAATGAAAATGTGACGAAGTGTTGACTATTGGAGGCAATGTTTTTAAAAACCGGTTTTCTAGTTGACCCAGCCGAGCCACCAGATCACGGTTCAACCGGATTTTTCGCTCAAAACCGCCTTCCAGTCACCCGAACGGTTCACGTTTAACCGGTTCAACCCGAGTTTTAAAACACTGATTGGAGATGAAAGGTGAGAGAGAGTGAGGGACGAGAGAAAATGATGTTACGCTTAGATGAAATGTGAAATAATGTGATCGTTGAGAGAAGTCTTACAGTTTTATATTACCTTTATTTTTAGGTTATACATGTACGATCATAAACACAGGATTCTTTTACTTTAACCTTTTTATATCTAAAAGGTGAATTTACATTAATTCAGTTCTTAGAAGAAAAAAAAAAATCGAACTTGTCATTGTCAGTAGCAATTCTTTGCAAAATCTCTCATTATATATGCTACACATTGTACTTGAATAATGTGAACATAGTCGAAATGTATTTACTAATCAGACTACAAAGTAAATGATGTGAAGAAAACTGTATCGATCGACATAGATAAAATCAATGAATAGTAACTCCATGTTAGTTTCGAAGTTAAAAACAAACTCATGGTCAAAGGGTTGTTTAAGTAACAAATGTGAACTGAACGTATGTCGATTTTTATACTCCGTACTTAAAAGTTTAAACAAATAACAAAAACAACTGTCACCCATTTTACTAGGAACTAGCTAGCTCTTGCTCACTTGAAGACTATATATACAATAAGAACTTCCCATTCATATCATCTTCACCATCACACTTCCGCATCAATCAATCTCACTCACACACCAAACTTGATTATTCTTCATTTACTCGAAAACATAGTTTCCTTTAATTATTAAGTCTTTAGTCCAACACAGTTGAAGAATCACATCGTCGTGCTATTTACTCGAGAAATGGTGAAAAAAGAGCTAAAGATTCAAACAGATTCATCTCATCAAACAGCTTCATCAGTGATTAGCAAGAAGAAATACAAAGGAGTAAGAATGAGGAGTTGGGGTTCATATGTTTCCGAGATTCGAGCACCTAATCAAAAAACAAGAATATGGTTAGGATCTTATTCAACTCCTGAGGCTGCAGCTAGAGCCTATGACGCAGCTTTACTCTGCGTCAAAGGCCCTACTGCAAATCTCAACTTTTCCCCTAGCCAATATGATCATGCATATTCCAACACCATCATGTCACCTAAATCCATCCAAAAAATCGCTGCAGCCGCAGCAGCAAGCACGACAGTCACTGCTCCCACATCACCGCCATCTCCATCATATTCGTCATCTATATCTTCCTCCTCACCCTCACCCTCTCCACCACCACCACCTATTTCTCCAATAGAAGAAGATGAAACATTATTTCATGCAAATGACCCTCTTGATGGTACCTTGATGTCATTGGTTGCACCATGGTACACCTTTGATTCACCAAGCTACAATGATGGGATGCCCGATGCTTCGTTTTTCGAGTTTGATGATCATTTTTCATCCCTAATCAACCAAGATGTTTATGATCAAGAAGAATGTGATGATATCTACCTTTGGAGCTAGCTTCTGCAAATAAATTTTTTTATTTTGTTAATGATTCTTTTAATGATCTTCCAATTGAAGAAACATTTATTTACTGACTTTTTTTTACTGATTTTATTTAGTTACTACATAAATATTCAGATTTATTTCTTATATGTAAAGGGTTGTGGGGGAATAATATTTTTTTGACGATCCCATGTGAGTCTCTTGCAAGTATAATATATTGTATGCCACAAATGTAATGTTCTTTGTCTCCTTGATTTGAATAAAAAGAAAGAGAAGAATATTTTATTGGTTATATACTTTTCCTTTACGTTCTAGAATGAATATATTATTGTGTATACCTTTCCTAGTAGGTTACGGGTGCTATGGAACCGTATATAAAATTTTGTTTCAATGTACGCATCCTAGAAGGTTAGGGGGCACAATTGTCTAATTTGTGTTTGAGCTTTATGATGATTGTTATAGATAAATCAAAGGAAGGGAAATTCTTTTGCTTCAATTTGAATCGAAATGTGTTGTCTTGGAATGAACACATAATAATTTTTGATAAAGAATAAAATCACCTTTCAAAAGTTGGCTATTGTGTAAAACTTTAGCAATTTAGTTCATTTAATCACACTAAAGTGCTTTTTGTTTATTAAGGGGGTGTTTCTTTTTTTCCTTAGTTAAGAGAATGGGTCCACATGGGTCCACACAAGTATTTAATAATATTTCTTTTTTGTGTGGAACCCACTTATTTCCACTAATATCTCTATATCTATAAGGCATGAAATGTCTTCCTCTCCCCATTAAGACACAATAAGAGTCATGGGTCCCATATGGACCCCACGCATCTCTTAGCTAACAAAAAAATAAACACCCCCTAATCGCTAAATCTCACTCGTACATCAGAATTTGAATATAATGCGTAAATGTCTGCATTTGAATGAAATAATATTGTTTGTTTTTTTCTAAAAAGCTGTCTGAATGATATACAAATTAAGTAGTTTCATTCTTACGATATATAAACGATAATTTATACACAACATAGCAAAGTGAAATTACAATGTGTTAAACTAAAACATTAAAGAACATTGTGTCGTAATTTGATCTACTAAGTTGTCAAATATTGTTGATATGTTATAAAACCATATTGTTAAACATCTTTACCTTTTTATAAATTATCACTATCAATTAATATACGATGATGAGACTGCGACAAAAATAAAGTATTTTATAATATAATTAACATTGTCAACTAATAACTAAAAATATCTTCAAGGAAAAGAATTTAAGTTAATCAAAATATGTATGCTAAAATTTGATTTCACAAACTAGTTATATATTATTATTGTTTCAAAGACTCTTGTGCTTGAGCATTTTCTTCATCTTCATGTTTTCATATTTAACATTTTTTATGAAGCAAAAAATAATAATGGCGATTCTCTTTAAGCGTATTATCAGTACGAAGCAAAAAAAAATAACGACGATTCTCTTTAAACGTATTATCAATACTAAAAGAAAAGTCGAGAAAATATATAATAGGAAATAAAAAGGAAGAACCAAAGAAAAAACTAAATTAAAAGTAATAATAATAATGAAAGAAAATAAATAAAAAATAAAATAAAATAAAATAAAAGGTTAGAAGTCATTAACACAAGTAGTGAAACATCCCTCCACATCTTGTCAAGAGGTTTGAGTCTTTGACTGCATCTAAACGAGAAAAGAAAATGATTTAAATATCTGAATGTGTCTTAATGAGTAATATTAAAAGGCTGTTAAAAGCTGTTTCTAAAACAAATAAATAAATAAAAACAAACACCGAAGGTACATGTAGGATCTAAACATACACCTTGTGTTAGAGTGATACTTTGAGTTATATTATTAAGCACGCGTAATATACTTAACAATACTTAGAATATGAATTGTATGATGTAATGTAAGTGAGAACAATTGTATGTAAGTTTAACACAAAGCTTCAATATTATTGATAATAATACGAGTGATCTTGCTTATCACTAAGGTTACACCTTGAAGCTTTCTAGGATTAATTCGTACCTAGAACAATGACCTAGGACCTCCTTTTATAGCACAAGGAGTCCTTTACAAGATAAATATAATGCTATCATAATAAAATATACACAAGATCTTTTCTATACTTATCTACATACGAATACATCACATTTATCCTAACAGCAGTGGTAATAATATGTACTAGCAGTGGTAATGTGTTTCCACTGCTAGTGCATTCTTCAGCAGTGTCTTCTACAAGCTTATCAGTGGTAACTGTTAGCTTTATTCCCAACAATCCTCCCATAAACTTATGATTTCTCTGCAAATCAATAAGTTTCTTCAATCTGCATCATCTCTTAGGATTTGGGGAATTCTTCCAAACACTTCACTTTCTTCTTAATGCCTGAACAGCTCTTGAACATTGTTCTTGAATCCTATGCATCAAATCTCTTACCTTCTCAGTATCTTCATGAACTCTTATCCTTGTTGACAGCATCACAGTGAGAGTTCCAGCTCTAAGTGGGTATTCTTTCTCAGCAAACATAAAAGCATCCACTCATGCTTTTGTAGAAACATGATGAACTTCACATGAGTCATAGTAAGTCCATGTAGTACCAGGACATGAAGATTCAAACTTCCAGAAGTTATCATTAGCATCTGGTTCATAGAGCCTTCTTAGATCAATCCACAACTGCATTTCCTTTACATCTTTAAGACTGTCAGCATCAAATTTTTCTTAAACTAATCTCCACAATGTATCAAGATCATCTCTGTCACATGCTTTGATAAGTTCTTCAAACTGAATGAATGATGAAGTTTCACCACCTAGCCTTGTAATTTTCCATGTTGGAGCAAAGTTGCTAGCAGTGTAAACTTCCCAATCAATAATAGGATGTCTGACTTGCAGTGGGTCTGGATAAAAATCTTCCTCTTCAATCAAAATCATGCCAGTCAGTTGTTCTTCTGTAAATTTCTCAGATTGAAATTCTTGTTCTTGAGCAAATCTTGTCTTCTTAGTGGTTTGCTCTTCAGAATCAGTAGCTTTCCTTTTGAACTTAGGAAATCTTCTTGCTTCCTCTTCAGAATTCATAGGAATAAAGTCACTATCTTGCCTCTTGACTCTGTAATAAACCCCTTCAATCTGATCATATGTCATTCCTTTGAACTGAGACATTTTCCAACCTCCAACATGACAACAATAAATTTTCATTTGTGAAATAATCTGTGCCTTGGTTGGTTGTCTTGGCTTCTTTTGACCTTTTCTGACTATGCCTATTGCATCTTGAAGTGCTTGTTGATTCTTCATTTGAATAAAGTCAGTTAGTTGAGCTAACTTTTGTTCTTCAGTCAAAGTTCTATCTGCAATAAGTTCAATGGCCTTCTTCTTAATTACTGGATCATGCTTAATCAAAAACTCAATCTCTTGTTCAGGTGGCACATAATTGAACTCTGGAGCTTTCTCTCTGAGGACTGTAGGTGGAATAGTTGAAATTGGAATAGGAGCAGCTGTTTCCAATTTGTTCAACCTTTTAGCCTCCATGAAACTTGCAATCTCTAATTCATCCTGTCTTTTCTTGTTTTCAACTTCATCTGCTCTTAACCTTTTTGCAACCTCAGCATCATGATCAATTTGAGCTTGCTCTCTCTTTCAAATCTTCCTTCTTGGTTGCTCTTCACTCTACACAACTGCTTTACCTTTTTCTTTCCTGATCTTTTCAAGTTTTTCCTCTGCAGTGGTAATGTTTTGTCCAGCAGTGGGAACAACTTGCTCTGCAGTGGAAATAAGATCTGCAGTGGGAAGAATCTTTGCTGCATCAGTTGGAAGAATTTCTTCTTGAGTACCACCTTCCTCTGTACCTTTGCCTTCACCTATTGGCTCATCAAATGCCAAATCTGTAATTCCAAAATCAAAATATGCATCTGAATTACCTTCATCTATAAAATCAATTCTCCTCCCCTTGGTCTCAGCACCTGTTTTCCTCCCCTGTTTGGGAGAAGTTCCCAAATCTTCACTGGAATCCTCTGAGTCGCCATCATGAGGTGAGTATGGAGATGAAATCACCATGTTTGCAGTTCTCCTAGGCTGTTTCAACCCCTGCAACTCTTTCTTCAAAGTCTGAATCTCATCTTGCAGCTTTGTAACATCCTTGGCATGTTGCTCCTTTACTTGTGCCAAGTCTTTCTCCAGAGATTCAACCTGCTTTGTTAATTTGGTACATAGTTTCATCAATTCCATAGGTTGCTCACTGCCCTCAACACTTCCAACTGTGTTACCTGTTTGGAGAGGTGAATCATAGGGCAAAGGTTCAGTTTCCATCCTAGTTGGACTAGGTTGAAGCCTGGAACCACCACTGCTTGTTCCTAAACCAAAAGGATCAGGGACATGCTGTGTTGTGATGAGAGGAGTTGGCTGTTTTTGCCTCCTCTCATAAGTGTGAGTAACTGGTGGAGTATAGTTAATAGTTGGAGCAGTGATTGTGGGTGTGTTTTGGGGTACAACTGGTATTGCTGCACCTTCACCCTGTACCTGTGCAATCTTTGCAAGCATCTCAGGAAAAAGTGGTTTAACAACCCCATTACCAACCTTATCCATGTTTTGAAAAACTTTGGGCTTAAGGCAACAGATTTTGTAAACTCTTTTATGGGGTTGCAGTGGAAATTCATTTAACACTGCTTGCACAAACCTTGGATACATCAAAAATTTTGTTGAACTCTTTACATTGCCTTTCATATTGTTAAAAATATATTTAGACCAATTAAAAATCCTATCTGTGGCTAGACAAACCAAAGGGTAAGCCATTGTTGAACTAAATTGTTCATAAGATGTTTTCTTAGGACTTAGGCAATGCAAAAGAGTATGTATTAAAAATCTCCAATGGGGACAAAAACCACTCTTTTTGAAAGTAACCTTTTTGTCAGATGTGTCATACCCCATTGTGGAGAGATGTTTATGAATATCTGGATTGGATAATGTGATGATACCATTGAGATCATTCAATTGGAGAATTCTCCTCAAGGATGATTCAGTAACATCAATAGTTACCCCATCCACTGTGGCTCTAAGAGCATCCACAGTTTCATGTGTATCTCCATCTTCAATAGTGATGGACTCAACAGAGTTCCAAAACTGCTTGATTTGAGAGATATAGATTGTGGGATTAAGAAGTAAAGCATACCTCACATGAGTAGTGTTTAGAAAGTCCACAATCTGATGAAAAAGGGGACCACTCTTGTCGTCTGACTTTTCCAAATAAGCCACTTGGTTGTGTTCAACTGCAAAAGTGATTTGTGCCATAGTATCTTTTGATGAAAAATAAGTTGTGTTAGTATGAATTGAATGAAGAACTCGCCAATTGAGAGAAAAGTATATATACTGCTAGGGTTTGAGAGTTATGCGCAAGAAAGATTATCTATGGTAAAGATTTATCTTAAGAGAATAAATACAATTAGGAAAGTAGATAATCTTTTAAAAATTTTACCCTATTAATATGGAAAGCAGTTACTCTCAACGGCTAGTAAAAAGTTTGTTATTGACACAACAGTTGTAACGGCTAGTTCAACAGTGGTAAAAATAACACTGGCAGTGGTAACTGTGAACTAGCAGTGGGAATTTTTCACAAAATTTTCAAAAGCAGTGGTAAATATATAAAAATTGAACTGCTTTCTTCATAGTTTTTAGCAAACTACCAGCTATTAACGGATTTGATATGTCTTTACCATGAGCCGTTTGCTATGGACTAGCCAACTCTTAATCATATAGAATATGGTGAGCTGATAACCATATAGTTTTTGGTAAACTATCAACCATAAACGGATTTGTTAAGTCTTTACCAGTAGCCTTTTGCTCTAGACTAGTTGATTCTTATGTGGATTAGACATGGTGAATCAATAACCATTTGTTGTGTATCTCAGTTATACACCTTTTATGATCAACTCCCAGCAAAGATTGGTTATGTACCTGCAATAGTTAGTATAATACAAAGAATACTCATAACCAACTTGTTTTAACCAAAGTTACTTTTAACCAAGCCACTATTCACAAATATCTTTTAAAAGTCAACCCGATAATATCTATATTTACTCCTTAACCTAACCAAATAGGTGATAGTAAATATCTCCTTAAATGAGACCTTTTGATTGACTTAGCCTATATAAAGGGACTCGGCTCTCCATTATCTTCACCAAAACACATTATAACTTTCACAAGATCCCTAAACATCACCATGAGCAATCTTCCTAACATCATTGACATCTCATCTGATTCGACCTCTGACAAAGAGATTTTGATGTCTTCTGAGTCATCTTCAGAGGCATCAGGGTGGGCAAGGTACTTTCCACCCTGTGCTTCCACCTCTTCATCCAAGAAGCCAACAAAGAAGACTACCAATCCTTCACCTGTTGTCAAGCCTGCACCTGTTGCTGAGTCTGCACCATCTCTTGAGTTCTACTCCAGCTTATCAGATGATGATGATGAGTCATATTCCTTGTCCAAGGAGTTGCCAAGGGCTCTTACTAAAGCTTTGGGAGCAGCTCTCTCCAACATGAAGCAAATCTCCATCCCAGAGAAGCCTGCAAGACTACCAAGGCCTCCTCCACAAGTTCGTGGACTTGCTTGTCCTAGAATGCAGTCAACCTTTGAGAACAAAAGGAAGAGTGCATTGAAGAACAAGCACAACTATCAGGGCAAGGGCAAGAAGCCAATGGAGTAGCTTGTGTAGGGTGTAGGGGTGTAGGTTGTTTTAGGCTTTTATTGTTTGTGTTTTGATGGTAGTAATTTGTACTCTCCTTTTGAATGAATGAAACTTTTCTTTTGAATGAAAGTTTGTAGTTTCTCTGTTTTTCTTTTTCCACTGTGAGAGTAATATTTACCACTGCTTGCCTTTTCGTTTCCATTGTTTGCCTTAGTCTCTGCATAAAAGTTAGTGGACAAACAAAATACAAGCAAAACATATACAAACTTATACAAACATATACAACAATTTTAGTACCAAGAACCTCCCCTCAACACCAAAGACCATTAGACACAAAAATTTTATGGATTAAGCATTCCAATACCTGTTACCAAGTACTGAAATCTTCCCACATCAAGTCCTTTTGTTAATAAATCAGCATAGTTATCATCAGTATGGATTTTGACAACTTGAATTAGCCTTTTCTCATAATAATCTCTTATAAAATGATGTCTAATTTCAATATGTTTAGTCTTTGTGTGTTGAACTGGATTCTTAATTATGCATATGGTACTACTATTGTCAATATAAATGATGGTATTCATGAAATTGTACCCATAGTCCAAAAGTTGATTTTGAAGCCATAGAACTTGAGCACAGCAACTTGCAGCAGCCACATACTCTGCCTCAGTTGATGAAGTTGCCACCATAGTTTGTTTCTTGCACTGCCAGGACACCAATCTACATCCAAGAAATTGGCATCCACCTGTTGTAGATTTTCTATCCAAACTAGCTCCAGCATAATCACTATCTGAGTAGGTAACCAATTCCATAGGAGATTCTCTAGGGTACCATAATCCCAAATGAGGATATGCTTTAAGATATTTGAAAATCTTCTTCACTGCAGTCAAGTGTGATTCTTTGGGAGTGACCTGAAACCTTGCACAAGCACATACTGCAAACATAATGTCTGGCCTTGATGAAGTGAGATACATCAAAGAACCAATCATAGATCTGTACATATGTACATCAACTGCTTCTCCACTGTTTTCTTTTAGAAGCAGATGTGTACCTCTGTCTGCAGGTGAGCTAGAGGACTTTGCATCAGTGAATTTGAACTTCCTAAGTATCTCAGCCACATACTTGTCTTGATTAATGAAGATTCCATCTGGCCTTTGTTGTACTTGAAGTCCCAAAAAGAATGTGAGTTCACCCATAGAACTCATCTTGAACTCATCTTTCATAAGCTTCTCAAAATCTTTGCACATCTCTGGCTTTGTTGAGCCAAAAATAATATCATCAACATACACTTGAACCAGCAAGATATCATTTTTGTCTTTCTTGATGAACAAAGTTTGATCAATTCTTCCTCTATGAAACCCATTATCCAAAAGATAAGTAGCTAGGGTTTCATACCACTTCCTTGGTGCCTGATGCAATCCATACAATGCTTTAACTACCCTGTATACTTTGTCAGGATGTTCAGGGTCTTCAAAGCCTGGAGGTTGTGAAACATATACCTCCTCATCAATTTGCCCATATAGAAAAGCACTTTTTACATCCATTTGATAGACTGTGAAGCCCATAAAGGATGCATAGGCTAGAAAAAGTCTAATTGCTTCTATTCTTGCAACTGGGGCAAACACCTCTTCATAATCAATACCCTCCTCCTGAGTGTATCCTTGTGCTACAAGCCTAGCCTTGTTTCTTATGACAATTCCTCTTTCATCTCTCTTGTTTCTAAACACCCATTTGGTACCAATTACTTTCATGCCTTTAGGTAAATCACAAAGCACCCAAACCTTCTGAATTTTGAACTGAAGCAACTCTTCTTGCATTGCTTCCACCCAGCTTTCATCTTCAAGTGCCTTGAATACATTCTTTGGTTCCATTTGAGACAGAAAACACATGAACAGACATTCATTCTTGCCTTCATGATTCTTAGATTCATAAATTTCACTGATAAATCCATGAATGTCAGCCATCTTTGATTGCCTTCTAGTCTTCACAGGTGAGTTTACATTCCCTATCACATTTTCAAGAGGATGTGATTTATGAACTGTGGTATGGGGAGTTTGAGGAATTTCAATCTCAGTAGGCATATTTTATATTTCAATATCACTGGCTTGAGCTTCCTGTGTAACTGGAGTTGAATTTTCCACTTCAGGTGTAGCAGTGGAAATTTCTGGCCTAGCAGTGGAATCAGAATTTCCACTGTTTTCAATATTCTTTGTAACTTCTGGTCTGGTAGTGGAATCTTTTGGCCTAGCAATGGAATCAGTAACTCCACTGTTTTCAACATTTCCAATGTTCACATTTGTTGCTTTAAACACATTGCCATTATATTCCTTTCCAGCATCATTAGAAGGTTGAGCATCTCTAGTCTTTGCAACATCATCATTATCTGCATAGTCCCAAATTGGCAAAATGAATTCATCTTGATCATCCTCTTGATCCATGCTTGGTTCATCATCATCAACAAACTCTTCTGAACCTGCAAAATCATTTGTAGATGTACCTGTAGAGATAGGCACATAGTTCATGGTATGGGTTAGAGTATCAAGATCAAACAGCCTTTCTGGACCAGTTCCTTTTACATTCACTTTGTTTTCTAGGAACTCAACATGCAGATTTTCTTCAACCTTTTGGGTCCTTAAGTTAAATACCCTAAACGCTTTACTAACCATAGAATACCCAACAAAATACCCTTCATCTGCTTTCTCATCAAATTTACCCAGATGATCTATGGTATTGAGAATAGTGACATGACATCCAAATGGTCTCATGAAGTCTAGGATAGGTGGTCTACCTCTAAATAACTCATAAGGTGTCTTGTTCTTTGTTTTCACTACTAAAACCCTGTTTTGCACATAACAAGCAGTGTTAACTGCTTCAGCCCAAAATGTCATTGGCAATTTTGAATCTGCCAACATGGTTCTAGCAGCCTCTATTAGTGTCCTATTTCTCCTCTCAGCTACACCATTTTGTTGAGGAGTTCTAGCTACACTAAATTCTCTTTTAATACCTTTATCTCTGTAAAAATCATCCATAACTCTATTATTAAATTCTGTCCCATTGTCACACCTAATGATTTTAACTTTCATATCGTTTTGGTTTTCTACTTCAGTTATAAAGGTCTTAAGGATGCCAGTTCTCTCATCCTTAGTTCTAAGAAAGAAAACCCATGTGAACCTACTAAAATCATCAGTTACAACAAGACAATATCTCTTAAGATTTATGCTACTCACAGATGTAGGACCAAACAAGTCCATATGTAACATTTGAAGTGAGTGAGCAATAGAGTTAACCAATTTTGACCTGCAAGAAGCTCTGTGTTGTTTGCCCTTAAGACAAGCAACACAGGTTTGATCATTTTCAAATCTTTTCTGAGGCAAACCTCTTACCAAACTATCTTTGACAATCTTATTTATGGTTTTGAAATTAATATGACCAAGTCTTCTATGCCATAACATGGATTCATCCACTGTGGCCTTTGCAATAAAGCAAGCATGATCATCTTTAGCAACAATGTTATTCATATCAAAGCTAAATAAGTTGCCTTTTCTAGGAATTTTAAGAAGGATTTGACTTTCATCAGGCATATTAAAATCCTTAGAAAGAACAAAACACATATCTTCAGTAAAAAGAACATTGTTTTTCTTGTTACACATCTGTGACACACTAAAGAGATTGTACTTAAGCTCTTTTACATAGTACACAGGTTCAAAATCTAAGTTACCAGTTTTAATAATACCTTTACCAGTAACTTTACCATTTACTCCTCCTCCAAAGCTGACAGACTGTCCATCAAAATATTCAAAATTGGATAGATAGGACTTGTTGCCAGTCATGTGCCTTGAACATCCACTGTCTGTATAGCCTTGATCTGATCTTTTTGTCCTTGAAATGTTCCTGCACATAAAATCAAGAAGTTAGTTTTCTTTGGAGACCCAAGCCATGATTGACTTGGATCTGCCTCGTGTATCAATATAGTTAAATTTATCAAAGGTCATTGATACACCATTGGGATTGTTTGTTGAGGTATTTCCTTTAGGTATCCATTCCCAACGTGCTGAGGCCTTCACAGCATTTCCCATATTACCCCTGTTCTTATTTACAACACTAGCAGTGGGAACTTTTGTATGAGCAGTGGTAACTGCTGGTTTAGATTTTGGTACCCACTGTTGGTTATATTGAACCCTTTTATTATAAAAAGTCCTTTTTCCTGTTTGTGCAGTTTTAACAAAAGTTTGTTTAGGTTTTGCACTTGAAACAGGTGATTTAGGATGAGCAGTGTTAACATTTTTAGCAGTGGCACTTGGGATCATGTTGTTGTGTGTATTAGGGTGTGATTTGTTTTGAAACCTGTTTGAATCCACCCTCTTTTTCCCATTACCTTCCCTTCTCCCAACATGATAGTTACAATTAGCATGTAAATGTTCAAAGCTACCACAGATATAACATGCTTTATTGTTCATTACAAACTCACTACCTAGTTGTTGAGATTTTACATGATTCCAACTCCTCTGGTTACCCCTAGGAGTTGATGACTTGTTTCTATACATCTCAGCATACCTTACAGTTTGTCTAGGCTTATTAACTTGTTTCCTAGGTTCCTCTGTAATGGTATTGACAACTTGTGGGATAGAAGTCTCTACATTCTTTTTAACACTCTCATCTACTACAGATGAGTCACTTGCACTTTCAAAAACATCAGTTTCATGCTTAACCTCTTCCACATTTTTCACAAATTTGGGAGGACCATATTCAAGAATATGTTCCTGAAACTCTTCTAGTCCAGTATGTGCTAAATCTATGCCAGGGGGTGCTGGAACACCCCTTAGTGGTGGAGGAACTGTATTGTATCCTAAACCATACTTAGCTTTGTTAGTGATTTGAGCTTCCCAAATTTTATCAATAGACTTAGACTGATAATATAAAGTGTCAACAGATAAATTAACATTTTCATTTACTTTTCTAAGTCTTTCAAGCTCTTCTTTAAATGCCTCATTTACTGCTATCTTATGATCTAACTCTCTTTTTAGAACAACCATATCATCATTAAATTTTGTCTCATTTTCTCTATAATGCTCTAGTTGTTTTTCTAACACAGATATACCTCTTCTAAGATTTGAAACATTATAGTTAGCAGCAAACAACTCTGTTCTATGGTTTTCTAATAATTCATTTAGCCTTTCACATTCTCTAGAAGCCCTACATGTTTTAGAACAACATTCAAGGTTTTGTACCTCAGAGTCATAGAAGGCCATGAGAGCATGTTCTATAGCAATGAAAGCAGCATCTGAAGGTTTTTCCTCTTCACTGTCAGCCATGAAACTCCAATCATAGCTCACACCATCAATTGTTAGCATTGCCTTTGGTTCCTCCACAATTGGTTCCTTCTTTTGCTTGTACCATGTGGATTTGTTATCCTGTTTCCTTGGTCTCCTGCATTCCCTAGCAAAATGCCTCAACTTGTGACAGTTGAAACACTCTACTTTCTTCTTATCAAACCCTGCAGTTTCACTTCCATTGATGTGCATTGGCTTGCCAGTCTTCTTGTAGAATTTCCTAGCTCTCATGCTGAGAAGAGCTACTTGCCACTTTATGTCCATCTCCTCCAAGTCATCCTCATCAATTTGCTCTATGTCTTCATGAGTTAATATAGAGCCATTAACTTGAGTGAAGATAAAGGCATAAAAAGTAGGATCTCCAATACCAGCAACCTTCTTCTTTGAACCTGCAGTGGTAACAAGAGCATTACCAGTAGAAACTGTAGAACCAGCAGTGGCAATGTCATCATCACTGTCATCTTCAGAATCATCACTGTCAACTGAGGTTGACACCAATGCCAAGCTGCTAGAGCTTGAACCAAGCTTCCCTGCCTTCTTCAATCTTTGTTCAATGAGTTTGAAGTTATTGTAAAGATCATTGAGCTTCATAGTTTCAATTTCTGGTTTGTTCTCCCAGACTGTAACATTGGTATGATACTCAGAGGGCAAGCTTCTTAGAAACTTCAAAATTGAGGTCTTCCTGTTCTACCTAAATTCCAAACACAGTCAATTGTGTGACAATCTTCTGTAGTTTGGTGAAGATGCTGTCAAGTGATTCATTGCTTGAAGCAGTGAAGTTTTCATAGCTCTGCTTCAACAATGTCTTTTGGGTCTTCTTAGTAGCATCATTGCCACCAAACACTGAACAGATCTCTTCAAACAATTCTTTTTCCAGTCTTGAATTTACTGAAAGCAATGATCTGGTCTTTAGGAAGAGTCATTAGTAGTAAACTTATGGCCTTCATATCATTCTTCTTCTGTGTTCTTTCATCACTAGTAGAAGGTGCAGAAACTGTGATTACTTCTTTGTCACCAACTTTCTCAGTCTTCTGAGTAGGTTTGAAAGAGTCACCAGTTAAGATGATCTCCCACAAAGCATAATCTTGAATGAGAAAGTATTGCTCAATCATTATCCTCCACATCTTAAACTCATTGAGTTTGAGCTTAGGAAGTCTTGGAGTAGAGTTGGACTTGTTGTTTTCCATCTCCATGGATCTGAGTGAATTGGTTAAGCTTATTCCTTGGATCTTCTAAATCC
>LBNU01025776.1:6590-24345 GCA_014162995.1 Artemisia annua | reverse complement strand
TTTGGAATGAAACTTTACTTGAAGATTTAGAAAATATGACATACAACCTTGGAATGAATGTTTATTAACATAAACATATGCGGTAAATGAATCTAATAGAACATGATATATCATTTAGAATATCTAAATGAATATGTAGAACATGAATAAAATCTAAGTATGACTCAAGGATTTTTCATGTAGATCATGTTACTATTGTATTATGCTTAATTACAAGATGATTTGACAACATTGATATCTAATTGAAAGTTATTAGAGAACTTGTGTAATGAATATTCTAAAGAAATATGTTTGGATATAGAATCACATCCTCAGCCTGGAATAGTTTCCAGATTCTATAGATGAACAATTTTTCAAATTGTTGTGAAAATTGTCATAGCTGACAAACTTGAATGTTTGGAAAGCATTAAACATTACACAATTGATATTAATCTTTACGGGAATTTTAAAGAGCATATTGTTGTTTGCATACAATGATGCTAAATGAAATTGAGATGACACTCAATACTAGTCATGGTAAGGATTTCATCCTTAGCTATATGTACTAGTTGTGCTTAATAAGAGCATAGTTGCATTATACATTAAAGAATAAGAATACTTTAAACTTTAAAATGTTTTAGAAGTTTGATTATCATAAATTGGTGGTTAAGGATGTCACACATTTTATGAAATATTATGTGGCATTATCAAATAGTTGAGTATACACATACAAGAACTTCACTAGTTGAATTCTTAAATAAGTATTCTCAAAATTCCGATAGATCAAAGTTGGATGATTTATGTTTATTCAACAAGTATGAATGTCATTACTTGAGATATAATTCATCAACTAGAGTTATCATGCATTGATCTATTTAGTATTTGGATAAAGGATGTTAAACAATTATTATTTATAATGAATTAAAGTACTTGGTACGTTTGTTTTCATTAATAATAAATTGTATCCTATATTTGCATGTTTAAATCCATGAATAAAAGTTATTCTAAATTGTCCGTTGTCGATTAATAATATGGAAATATTATTAAATTGAGACAAATCTGAGCTTGGTGTAATATACTTAAAAGTATACTGATGCGTAAACATGCCATTTCAGATGATATTCAATGATATCGAATATAGGACTTATCCCAACTACATGATGTTACTTTATGGATCTTGTCATTAAGTAAATCCTAAGAAGTTTTCATCAGACTTGAGATACCAGATAACTGTCATGAATGTAGTGCATTTTTGTGAAACAACTTAACGCTATACGTAACTGGTAGTCATAAGGGTTGTTTTCAGAAGTGTTACAAAGTTCGTGGGTTTTGCTTGTAGTCAATACAGAATTTGTTCCTTCAAATTATTTTTTGGAGTTTAATATTGCTGGGCCCCTCGTAGGGTTGTCAAGATGTTTGCGTGCGCACGCCCAAGATTTCCCTGAATATGTTCAGATGATTTGGTAATCTTGATCAATCACAAACAACGAGAAACATAATGGTTAATTAAGGAATGATTTTGATCCATATCCTTATTAACGTGGTATTAGAAACAAAAGGATGATAATAATGAGAAATCATTAAAAGGTTTTCCAGGAGCCTTACTCGATTCGTACTAAGAAGCATCAGCGTGTTGCAAGACGCTAACCGATGTGATCACACTATTAAGATATGTCCAAGTGGGAGCTGTTATTTTTATGAACATAAATTAATAGTCGTGTGTTAGGATTGAACTCGAGATCACGGGATTGCACACTTTGCGTATGAGAGTTAGAGATTAATAAATAATATAATGTTATAGTTATTTATTAATTATCACGAAATATATATATGGATCGTTAAGTATTTAAGTTAAATGACTAACGATCATTATACGAATAAAAGGAAAGTTTTATTGTGTAAATAATTGGAAGTCAAGAAGGTTCCGGAACACCCTATGGATGTGTTGGCCGATCGGTTTAGGGGAGGGGAAACCCAACCCAAACCTAACTTGAGCTCCAAGTAATTATACTATATAGACAAATGGAAGGGTTCATCGTTTGGTACTCTTGTGCACACACACAAACCCTAAATTTTGTTTCTCTCTTTTCTTTTGTTTCTAGTCGATCAACAAACACCCTCTAAAGGGTTGATCAATTTTTGTTTTAAACAAAAACGTTTGGTTTAATTTTGTGATTCAATAACTTGCATTACTTTAACTTGATTTAGTACGTGTGTGCAAGAACGTGATACTAACACACTATTGTTAGTATTCTTGGATTGAATTACAAAATCGGTAAGGGGTAATTCTTATAATCCTATAAACCCTAATTAGGGTTCTTGATTTGAAGAATTGCATTTAATTGATTCTTGTTCGGGTTAGAATCAAAAGGTACGTTTACTTTAATGTTTGGTTAGTTAATTATACATTATATGATCCTACATGCTTCCGCACTTGCTTTGATGTTTTATGTGGTTTATTTATATGTATGACATGCTATATAATTCAACAGTACCTACCTCTATACCAACTCCTTGTACTTGTTTGACTTTCTTGTATTTGCTTTTATCTTATGTTCCCAAGAAAGTTCCCGCCCATATTTCATGTTTGTTTTTCAGAGAAAGAGTCTTTAAAGTCAGGGAGACATTTGTCAGATCTCAGTGACTCTTGTGTTGTTTGTAGCTCCTTATACTTTACTCACTGATACCACATCAGCTTATAAAGTGGTTCTTCAGTTGGTCTTCGACTTCTCTAAAACTTAACAGTTTGATTGAGCTTTTTACAACTCTCACTATTTCTTTTATGATAAATATGTGATAAATAGATGTTCAATAGATGTAAAAAAACAAACTCGGCAAAATATGATTCGATGCAGTAACTTTAGCAATGTAAGACAAAGTCGGAAATAAGTGTCATTTTGTATGTCACTTTTGCAAATTTCACTTGTTTATTGCATTGTGAAGGAACATGACTTAGGTGGTTTGCTGAGTTGGCATATGGCTAGCGGATAATCTTTTTGATGTGTAGTGGGGTATGTAAAGTGGTGATGATGGGTCGGTATGGTGATATATACACGTATTGGTTACAATTATTTGTGCATCATTTTCTTATAATTGAAGACATTTTTTTTACTGACTAGTGAATGGTGGTAATAATTATTTGGGTATGATGGATATGACTTGCGAGGATTGATTTGTTGCCAAATCATTTTCTTATAATTGGACATAAATTTTAATTATTTTTTTTCCCAGTAAATCTTAATTTCATGTGATACTAGCAACGTAATAAGCAACCTAAGTAGATAATGTGTTCATTACATAATCAAGTAATTTTAAATTCAGGATTGAACAACGCGTATGTAGAATTGACAATCTACCTAGTCGGTGTAACTTTAGTGCTAATTCGTATTTTGTTTGGCGTCGTTAAAGATTAACCTAATGGAAAGATCAAAATGTGAAGCTTTGTAATAGTAGGCAAATATTATTGCTTAAAACGTTAAACATAAATGTATGTTCAAATTATTGGTGTTGCCAACGCTGTTAAAGGTGTTAAATTATATTAGGTCTAGATAAAATCAAATTGAATTAATGACTGATGAGCTTATGATAGTAGTCAAAAGTCAAAACATATCGTCATATAACCCCAAGACATGTTTTGTTCAGTTTTAGTAAGTGCTGTATCAAGATACCTAGGGCTAGTGTCCACATTTTGATAATTTGATAGGCTTGTCCACATTTTGATGGGCTTTAATATATAATACCTAACTATTTTGAAGCAGCCTAATAATTGTTCCTGAGCTAGAAATGGCCCAGTGCTATTCAAGGTTTATACTGCACTTCAGCTAGTCCAGCCCAGCTGGTGCAGGGAAAATTTGCTAATTAATAGATAACTTATTATGTTTTTTTAAAAAAAATAATAAATAAATAAATAAATAAGTTGGAAATTTTGATTAAGATCAATCATCTTACCTCTTTTTATCCTTAATAATTATGTCAAAGAAAAGGTTTTTTTTCCGTAAAAACACAGTTTCAATATGAACTTTGAGTTTTCATAGATGCTCATTTTTCTCCTAATCAGATGGCTTGCTAGCAGATCGCTTAAATTTGAATTGCTAGCGAAGAAAATGATAACTCAAAAAGATATAATGAACAATTGGGTTAATGACATCTACTATCAACGAGCTTTCTCAAATGTTCACATATTAGTTTGATGGGTATTTTGAAACATTTGACAAAATTTGATAGGTATTTTAAAACAGCTAACTTCACGTAATTAACTTAAAAAACAAATAAATAAATCCACATATTCAATTTAACCGGTGTAGTCGGTTGCCGGTCATGCCACGTAAGAAAAAATATGATATCGAGCTAAAATTTGAAAGTTTTATCGATATTGTGGTATTTTATTTGTTTCATAACTGATGTGTAAACATTTGAGAAAGTCTATTGCTATTAGATGCTATTAACCCTAAACAGTTACATAGTCAAATTTCTTAAATTTAACATTTTGATGTCGCGTGCTATGTATAAGAAAAAAACACAATTAAAATAACTTATTTGTGAGTTGCTACATATTTAACCATGACTTTAATTTGGTGCCACCACATAACTAATGTATTAATCACATTTATCTAATTTAATAAATTGTTACATCTTCAATTTAGAAATAGTTAAATCAATCGTTCAATTGTTATAGTACAAGATAAGATTTTAACTAGCTCGAACAGATAGATACACGTATACGCAATTCCTGCCTCTACAACTACACTACTTTATTATTATTTTTTTATAATCATGGTTTCCGAATTTTTGGCTAACTAATCCACAAGATTTAAGTCCAACGCCACAAAGACTCAAACCAGGTAAAGCTCTCTCAATTTCAGAGTGGTTGGCTTGACCACTTAAAGTTATTTGCATCTAGTATAATCAAACTTGAGACTTCTCAATAGTTACTATAAGCTCTTACCACTAGGACGCCACCCCTAATTAGTTACAAGAAGATTATTTATTGGCGTCTGTCGTAGATATGATTGGGTTGGGCCTGTTGGTTCTCTCTCCAGCACACAAATACATAAGGTAGTTACATCGATGTAGACGTGGATGTACAAAGGACGATGTCTCTAAGATAAGTTTGTCACGTTTGAAAGTATGTCCTCATGACCTCATGTGAGACTCTATGGCTCTATGTCTCCAAAATTTGAAGTAAAGAACTCGTACATTCACGAAGATACACATGTATGGATACTTTGCAAATGGGAAGTAACTTATTTAAATACCAAATTTACTGTAACACCCTAAAACTTTATACGATTTTTAGCCATAGGGTTGTGTTTTCTCTATCTCATAATAAGGGGGTCTAATATGAATGTGACACACATTTATAAGTCATTGTCAACCAATAAGATGTCTTTTCTACTCTATTAGTTTTTCGATTGATTAAAACTCTAAAGTGAATATATCTCGGGCATAGACGGAGCCATGAACAAGTATGATCGGGTGCACAAATTTTTTTAACCGTAATATAATAGAGTTAAAAAGTGAATTAAAACGAAGATTTTATTAAAACGATAAATAATTGAACATATTACCATCTAATTAGTGATTTTACGATCTCCCATAACGAAAAAACGCTTACGTACACCCCTCATTTTTAACATTAATAAGTTTTTCTTTCTCTATAGCACAAGTTAAAGCGCTGTTAAAATAATCATCACCCATTCGATTACGCAAATCAGTTTTAATGAGCTTTATTAAAAAAAAAAAAAAAAAAAAAAAAAAAAAAAAAAAAAACATCTTTCAACCGTAGCGGTAGCAACATGCAAAACTAAAGCCAACTTCAACAACTGATAAACTAAAGGATGAGATGTATGCTTTTTCTTATCCACCACCTTCTCAGCAAGTTTGGCATACTATCCAAGTTAGCGAAATCTTTATCATTATGCGTAATCTGATAATAGACTCCAAGTTCCGTAGGAAGACTAACTTCCTTAGAAGTAAAATCACGAAGATACATCGTAGTTTGAGGTCCTTCTAAAGTATCATTTGTTTCATTTTCTCTTAAAATTTACACCGATAGTATTCTTTTTAGATAACTCCCAATTTTGGCCTACAACAAACAAAATTAAAAATTCGTGTTATTTATATAGTCTGACTTGCGATCGAGTAATATAGGGTTTGCACAGTTTCATCGTATATCAGATAAAATCAGTTATGAAATAATAGATGATAATTAACAATTATATAATGATTCATTTGGATTGAAAATTAACAATTAAAAGTTCATGTTATGAACTGAGCCTTTTTAATTCGTTGTGTGGTGCTTATGTCTATATGAAACAATTACTCCAACATTTAGGCAATGCAACAAATGAAATCAGTTAATAATTAGTCTGGCCTATTACAATTTACAAAACGAATCAAATTCGGTTGCGACTTGCATTAATATCATAATAACGATGACAATCTGAATTCTGACATGCGTAGGCAATGCAACAAAAAAGTTTAAAAACTATAAATCTTTGAAGAATTGTATCTTATAAAAATCAACAAATAAATAAAGATAATCAAATAAACCTTTTTTATCTTTGAAGAATTAGAGTGTCGAATCTATCAACTGAAGGGGAAAAACAAAGGTCGACTGAATTTTTTACTGGACTTTAACATGTAAAAAAAAAAGAGTGGTGGTTTTTTGGCTTTAATTTACATTGTCATATTAGGTTTTTACTAAATTTTAAATTTATTTTTTATTTGTAAGTATGCTAATTAAATAAGACTAAAACACATTTCGATTGACCGGATCCATCTAAGAAAAATCGATTTTTTTTAAAATTTAATTAAGATTACATCAAAAAAATTCATAGGTGTCCCAGGCACCGACGGGACCCCGTGGCTCCGTCCCTGATCTTGGGACAAACTAAATACTTAGATGTACAATTATCATGAAACGCAGAAAGTATCGTCTTATGTGTATGACACACAGGTGAAGCCAGGATTATAAGTCAAAGGGGGCCGAACTTGACATAACGATATATATCACACAAAAAATGAATCTAGTTCTTTTAATGATTCATTCAACCTAACATCATAATAATTTGGAATTAAACTAAATTTAAATAGAATATTTTGAAAAGCAAATTATTTTGGTGCTATATAAGTTAGGCTATTCATTTATGCATTTTTTTTAATCTAAATATCGATATTAATAAGGGGCGCTAATTATCACAACTACTAAGAAAATAGCTTATGAGCGGAATAACTATTTAACAAAGTAGACTGATTAAGGATAGTCAGCAACCACTAGTCATCTTACTAGCTTCGCCCCCTGCTTTCCTCTTCCCTCTCGATAGACTCACNGTGTCGAATCTATCAACTGAAGGGGAAAAACAAAGGTCGACTGAATTTTTTACTGGACTTTAACATGTAAAAAAAAAAGAGTGGTGGTTTTTTGGCTTTAATTTACATTGTCATATTAGGTTTTTACTAAATTTTAAATTTATTTTTTATTTGTAAGTATGCTAATTAAATAAGACTAAAAACACATTTCGATTGACCGGATCAATCTAAGAAAAATCGATTTTTTTTTAAAATTTAATTAACACTACATCAAAAAAATTCATAGGTGTCCCAGGCACCCACGGGACCCCGTGGCTCCGTCCCTGATCTTGGGACAAACTAAATACTTAGATGTACAATTATCATGAAACGAAGAAAGTATCGTCTTATGTGTTTGACACACGGGTGGAGCCAGGATTTTAAGTCAAAGGGGGCCGAACTTGACATAACGATATATATCACACCAAAAATGAATCTAGTTCTTTTAATGATTCATTCAACCTAACTAGGGGTGTTATCGGGTCGGGTTATCGGGTTAATCGGGTCGGGTTGAGTCGGGTTTTGAGTTTTGAAAAAGTGACCCGCAACCCGACCCGATAAGAAATCGGGTTATCAGGTTCGGGTGCTTATCGGGTCGGGTGAGTCGGGTTATCGGGTTATAAGATAAATTCAACTCTACGTAAATAAACAGATAGATAGACAAACTGTGAAACATGCAATATTTTTTTTTTTTTTTTGAAGAGAAACATGCAATATGAACTACATTTACTTATGTATATGGACAACAGTAAAGATAACATAATGATAGAATGAGATAAAATAAAAAACACATTACATTCCGCTAGACTTGGGTTTAGAAAAGTATATCCATTAGTAACAGATAGAAGGGATGATTTAGATCAGATGATATGACACGCTGTAGTATTTCCATTGAGATATATATATTTCGAATAACAGCATGAATAAATTACACAAGATGACTAAATTTTAGAACAGTACCAAATTTTCCACTGACTAAATTTTCAAAGATAAATCCACCTGATCTTACAAATATATATAAGAAAAGTACACGAGATCCACGTAAGGAATAATTTACCACCTATCTACACCATCAAGACTAATTGCTTACTTGCTTACGAAGTTTTATTGGAAAAAAGAAATAAATAGCATTTTTCGGATTTTATCGGGTTGACCCGATAACCCGATAAGAAAAATAATTCAACCCTAACCCGACCCGATAACATTATCGGATTATTGGGTTCGGGTCAAAACAACCCGACAAGATTTGTTAACCCGATTTAACCCGACCCGATAAACCTTATTGGGTACGGGTTCGGGTCGGGTCAATCCGACCCTACTGACACCCCTAAACCTAACATCATAATAATTTGGAATTAAACTAAATTTAAATAGAATAATTTGAAAAGCAAATTATTTTGGTGCTATATAAGTTAGGCTATTCATTTATGCATTTTTTTTTAATCTAAATATCGATATTAATAAGGGGCGCTAATTACCACAACTACTAAGAAAATAGCTTATGAGCGGAATAACTATTTAACAAAGTAGACTGATTAAGGATAATCAGCAACTACTAGTCATCTTACTAGCTTCGCCCCCTACTTTCATCTTCCCTCTCGATAGACTCATTCCAGATAGAAAGATTGAGGAGATCAGACACGGCGGAGACTTTCATTGAATNAAAAAAAAAAAAAAAAAAAAAAAAAAAAAAAAAAAAAAAAAAAAAAAAAAAAAAAAAAAAAAAAAAAAAAAAAACACTAAATCCAACAAGGGCATTATTGGTTGGTGTATTTCGGTAACCACGAGTAGCTCAAATGGGAATCATTTCCTGAGTGGTTTAATGTATCCTTGTCATAGAACAAGAAAAAACTACACTAGGTTTAGTTTTTAAACATACAGTAAAACCTTTATAAGTTAATACTCGATAAATTAATAACCTCGATAAAATTAATAATTTGTCCGATCCCAACTTGAGACTAGTACAAATTTAGATCTCAATCGATAAAATAATAATATTTTTGAAACCCCAGTGTATATTTATTAGTCCCAACGAAACTATAAATTAATAATTACTAAAAAATTTCATATACATACATGATAATTTATTTTTCATCTATAATTAATATACATTGTAATTTATTTTTCATGTATAACTAGTATACATTGTAACTAGTACATATTGTAACTTGTTTTTCTAATTTATTTTTATCTACAACTTAGTATATGTTGTAATTTATTTTCATTTTTAACTAATATATAATGTAACTTATTTTTCTAATTTATTTTTCATCTCTAACTAGTATACATTGTAACTAGTACATATTTGACTTGGAAATTTCTAGGTCATACGTAAAACCTCTTTAAATTAATCAATTATTAATTTATCGATATAATAATATCTCGCTAAATTAATAAAATATCATATTCCCAACATTATTACAGTAATTTATAGAGGTTTTACTGTAACATCCATTGACAACTGAAAGAGTTTACCCACACATTACATATGGGTAATTTTTTGTCATTTTTTTTTTTCTCGCCCATTGCCATCTAAGCTAACAAAAGAGATGACATTTGTTTAGTTCATATTGAGGGGCATTTCTGCATTAACCTCGTGAATTAGTAGGACCAACGTGTTGAGACCATACATTTAAAAAGAGTACGAAAATTTGCATTTCACACATGTTATATTGTTATGTAATACTAACATACATATGGGTACGTTAAAACGTGTATCTATAGTATTCGCCAAATTGGTTTAGCTGATAATGGTCGGATACACCATCCCACACTTGTAATAAACAGCCAATTGATCCGCGTGATATATGAAATGAAATTAAGATTGTTTCTCTAATATTTTGTAGCAAACAGACGGTTGATCCTTCTAGCATCCATGGTCCTAATTCCATAATACCAATGCATGTTACATGTATAAAAAACCATCAATATGATTTAGTGGTTAGGCAACATTATTTCATGACAAGATTTCTAAAATTCAAACGTCACTAAATATACAATCATGATATACTCGGATTAGGTTGCGTACATCTGAGTTGAGGATGCGTTCCCAAACTTGAACAAAGAAAAACTAGTATGTCTACCCGTTTTGTATGTTACATCGATAAATATGGGTATTTAATGTTTTTAAAAATTACACATATATCAGAAAAAAGACACAAATCAAATGTATAAAGATTACTACAATGTTTTTCTATAAGTGGGATAAGACTCTTAACTTTCTAGTCTTTGTATACGAAATTTACAAACATCAATATCAAAAATAAATACAACTATATTCATATTAATATATCATGAAATATGTAGAAATTGATAAGTATATTTACGTGGATATATTTATAGGATATGTTATTAAGACCCTTCTAAAATACCATTTGTTCCTTTTTAGTTTATTTATTTATTTTATTATTTTTTTTTTATTTTTACAAATTTCTTTTGTTATAAAACTACCAAAGTGAAAGTACGAAACATAAAAATATAAAGTTTAATAAGTTAAAAGTATTAAACTGTCAAAAAATATAAACAAAAAATGATAAAAAAAACTATGTTCTATTATTAACATAAGGGCATTGATACTTACACCATCACAATTGATGCGTACACCATAATATTACACTACTAATGCATGTAGTATAATGTAACATGATATGTGCATAATTGTAAACTTGTAGTTAGGCATTAAGTTAACATAAAAGTTAAATGGAATCTTGGTTACTAAATGGAATCTTGTTTACTGTTTTGTAATTTTTTGTAGACGGGGTACCAATACTAGTGTAATTACATGGTCAAAAAAGGTGGTTGTCAGAAGATTCAATCCTGTGAATGTAGGAATGAAAGGAATATGACGATGATGCGACATTGCAATGAATAAAATTGAGTGGTAAAAAGGTTTACGGATGCGATATGCCTTTGATTTGATGTCTGTATGATGATGTATGATTGTCTTGGGCTCCATTTCCTACAATCATTCTCTTCTACCAATAATTTTCTTGATAGATTCAGATTCTACCAATAGTATTTTAAAACAAATAATATTTGAAATAAGAGAAATGATACATAGGCCTAAAAATAGACCTAAAAGTGGACCTAAACACATGTGTCATAATCCTGATGGGTTGTTAAATAAGTGGGTCCCTGTCTGCAGCCATCAGGATCATTTCACATGTTTTTAGGTCCACTTTTAGGTTTACTTTTAGGTCCATGTATCATTTCTCTTGAAATAAATCAGAGATACATTTTAACATTACTTTTACTGTTTTACACATCTTAACTTGCACAATTATCATCATCAACTAAAAGATGTACTAACAAATAGGCTGGTCTTATATGTGTGAATTAACCGAGTTTGTTAAAAGCTAGACTTGAGCTCTACTTAATTTGAAGTTCCTTAATCAAACAAGCTCGAGCCTCTAAATTTGTGCATGACTAGGTTGGCGAGTCTATATTAGCTTTTGAATCAATAAGTCATAAGTATTTAGGGCCTTATCAAACTAAATAGAATAAGAATAGATACAAACAACTGACAGATACAAGTCTTAGATCGACAAATAATATTGTGTCCCTTGTTAGACACGAGTTCAAGTGCTTACACTAACGCAATTACTAAATACTCACGTTTTAACTTTAAAAATAATTATAACGAGCCGAGCACAACCCATAAAAATAACTCTAACGTTGAGCTTGAGTTTTTGCGAATGATGCTTGAAACTTAACATGCTCAAGTCCTATCCAAGCCATATTTGAATCTCTTACACCTTAGACACCCTTCATGACTTAAAAAATGGAAATTTCATAAAAAGTGTTATAATAAGCATCGTCAATTGTCTATCAACATAAATCAAGCTACGCTATCAACTATACAATTGATGAGTTAATTGACCGACAAAACATTAACTTAAAAGGTAAATGCTCCAATTTTGAGTAAACAAACAACTTTGACTTTAAGTGATGTGATTTAAATTGGTTGATTAAATGGTAGAACTATTAAGTTATGGTAGAACTATTAAGCTTATAGATTGCAAATCTGAAACTCATTTGTAAGTTTTATAACGAAAAGAGCGAGAAATATTTTTAACCACAATTTTAAATAAGATAAAGAGATTTAAGGAGAGATGCATCTGTTTTTGTGTGTGCATCTAAAATATGCGGTTGTTGTTTATACTTACTCTTCTTATTTTTATTTTATATTTCTCATTTGATATTAACTCAGTTTTATATTGGAAAAAGCATATTCAACTGATGCGGATAATTGTAAACCTTAAGAAGTTTTATAATCCTCCTAAGCAGTATACCTAACCGTTAAGTGTAATATATGTAAGACACGGGGATTGATCGTTCTCTAGAGGAATAGTGTTGTGAAGGCCGAAGTGTGTGACGAGACATGTCTAAAGGTCATGGATGATTCTTTTTGTATTTTTATATTTTTTATAAAGCAAATTAAAATATCTCGGGGTTGAAAGGTGGGTGTTTAAAACTACTAATTAAACTTATAAAAACTAAATTAAACTAATAATGCGAAAAAGTAAATTGGTAACTCTTATGATAAATTAAGGTGTTCACTTAAATTATCCTTACTCCCAGTTATCTCTTATTTATTAGTCGAATTGTCATGTCATTGCTTTAATTGGCACGTTGTATTCTTTAATATTGGTCGTAGGGAGGTGTCATATGCCCTAACTCTATAAATGTATAAGTCTCCTTTAAGAATCTTGAGGTTATTATAACTCTTACTATTAACAAGTTGCAATTCATGCAATAAATACAACGAGAAAAACAGCTAGTGCACTCTAGTGTTGCGTTTAGTCGGATGCACAAGCTAATACATATAAGAATAAAGCCGGTTTTTCTACTCCCAACGCGAGACAACCAATTAAATAAGAGACGACAATCAATAATTAACAACTAGGTTTCATTCAAATTTAAGTAAACACTAATTAATTTAGCCAAGCATGTTAAAGATACATTCTTTGATATATAAGCTTACTTCTGGAGATAAGATAAGACTATTCCCTTAGCATCACTTTACAAACTAAGTGGCGACTGGCGAGTACGTGAATAAGTAACTTCAAATGCTGATATGTTAATTTATACAATTAACCAAATGGTTGTGTCTCAATGATATCTTTAGTTGTGTGAAAAGCTTTTTAACTAAAATGGTTGTATATTCAAGTCTTGCTTAGAACATATGACATAATTTGTGGTTCGTAAATTGTGAGATTGTTGGTTACCGTTAAAAAAATAAATAATAAAAAAATAATAAAAAAAATAAAAAAAACTTACAAAATGAATACACAAAAGAAATACAATACATGGGCCAAGGGTGGAAGTAATGGATGTGGTATCGTCGTCCGGGTAAGACTCCTACTTCAATAATAGTTTTTTACTTTTTTTGTTAATTCTCTTTTTTATTTAAGAGTTAAGCCTTCAAAAAAATATCATTAAAATAGTTACTTGACATCAAACGATATCTTACTTGATAGATTTTAATTGAACCAATATTATTGAGTTTAACAAATATTGTTGACTTTAATTTAACATATACGGTGTGAAGTCATTTTTTTCCTCTTTTTTCTTCAGTTTTTTCTCAACTTCAAATAGAAGATTACCAATTCATAGTTTCTTATTTCTNGTCAATTGTCTATCAACATAAATCAAGCTACGCTATCAACTATACAATTGATGAGTTAATTGACCGACAAAACATTAACTTAAAAGGTAAATGCTCCAATTTTGAGTAAACAAACAACTTTGACTTTAAGTGATGTGATTTAAATTGGTTGATTAAATGGTAGAACTATTAAGCTATGGTAGAACTATTAAGCTTATAGATTGCAAATCTGAAACTCATTTGTAAGTTTTATAACGAAAAGAGCGAGAAATATTTTTAACCACAATTTTAAATAAGATAAAGAGATTTAAGGAGAGATGCATCTGTTTTTGTGTGTGCATCTAAAATATGCGGTTGTTGTTTATACTTACTCTTCTTATTTTTATTTTATATTTCTCATTTGATATTAACTCAGTTTTATATTGGAAAAAGCATATTCAACTGATGCGGATAATTGTAAACCTTAAGAAGTTTTATAATCCTCCTAAGCAGTATACCTAACCGTTAAGTGTAATATATGTAAGACACGGGGATTGATCGTTCTCTAGAGGAATAGTGTTGTGAAGGCCGAAGTGTGTGACGAGACATGTCTAAAGGTCATGGATGATTCTTTTTGTATTTTTATATTTTTTATAAAGCAAATTAAAATATCTCGGGGTTGAAAGGTGGGTGTTTAAAACTACTAATTAAACTTATAAAAACTAAATTAAACTAATAATGCGAAAAAGTAAATTGGTAACTCTTATGATAAATTAAGGTGTTCACTTAAATTATCCTTACTCCCAGTTATCTCTTATTTATTAGTCGAATTGTCATGTCATTGCTTTAATTGGCACGTTGTATTCTTTAATATTGGTCGTAGGGAGGTGTCATATGCCCTAACTCTATAAATGTATAAGTCTCCTTTAAGAATCTTGAGGTTATTATAACTCTTACTATTAACAAGTTGCAATTCATGCAATAAATACAACGAGAAAAACAGCTAGTGCACTCTAGTGTTGCGTTTAGTCGGATGCACAAGCTAATACATATAAGAATAAAGCCGGTTTTTCTACTCCCAACGCGAGACAACCAATTAAATAAGAGACGACAATCAATAATTAACAACTAGGTTTCATTCAAATTTAAGTAAACACTAATTAATTTAGCCAAGCATGTTAAAGATACATTCTTTGATATATAAGCTTACTTCTGGAGATAAGATAAGACTATTCCCTTAGCATCACTTTACAAACTAAGTGGCGACTGGCGAGTACGTGAATAAGTAACTTCAAATGCTGATATGTTAATTTATACAATTAACCAAATGGCTTGTGACTCAATGGTATCTTTAGTTGTGTGAGAAGCTTTTTAACCAAAATGGTTGTATATTCAAGTCTTGCTTAGAACATCTGAGATTGTTAGTTACCGTTAAAAAAAAATAAATAAAAATAAAAAAAAATAAAAAAACTTATAAAATGAATACACAAAAGAAATTATACAACATTACATTCATAGGGATGTTCGGGTAAAACTTTCTTTTTAACCCGACCCGCCCAGCTCCATTATAACATTTGGGTTGTCTTGCCCCGATCCACACTATTCATCATAACTCACCAGCCCTCCCTTTCTTTGAGATCCGACTGCCACAACTCCAAACAATAAACCTGTTGGATCGTTATACTCTGACCAAACTATTATATAGCTTGTTAAGGGTTTAGTAGCCTTGGATAAATCCTAATCTACTAACAATGAAACACTGAATTACTCTATTAAGTATGCGGAATTACTTAACAAAGCTAAGAAGAATTAACCAAACTTTGATTATATTAACACCTTAAATCTGCTGATTCCACACGTTTACCGAAAAATGAAAGACTAAGTCATAAGAGCCAAAGAAGCTTGAACGTATCCCCCGACCCCTATGTAACTCCCACCGACTACAACCTCACTTTCCGTTTTTTAGTTTTTTTAGTTCATGCATGTATTAGTATTACTTTTGATACTTACAGTTTTAGCTACGATTAATTACACAATAACGTGATGTGAAAAGGAGTTACTGTCATTTTAAGTGATAAAAAAAAAGCAACTTAACAAGCTAGAGTGAAAGAACTAGAAAAAGTTACATTAATAGTTTTATATGTGTAGTAGTAGATATATTGACAATTAATTACCGAGATCAATAAACAGCTTATATTGTATAGCGTTTTTACCCAATTCTAGTTGTTAATCATAAATGTTGTGAATCCCATTGGAGGCCTCATCTAATTTTGTAGTCCCAAAACCATACATTCTTCAGATCGGTAACGGTTCCCATTCTAAAAAAAGTATATCAATAAATTGCTTATGTGCAATAAATTGCATATTTGCCAGGAGAATGTGGATACACATTAATGAGCTGGTATAAATAAATAGGCAAATTGATTGTGGTACTTTTGTAACCTTTTAGGGTTACGAAGTTATTGTTCATATATTAGGTCATCAAATTAGTAGGCGCATGAAATGTTGGGATTTTAGGTTATATTACTTTTGAAACTTTATTTAAATAAATATTTCAGATTTTTACATAAGGGTTAATCTGGTAAAATATTAATGCTTTAAAAAAACAATTAAATACAACGCGTGTGGTGAATCTCACACCCCAGCCCAAAAGGCAATCAAATACACACATACAGTGCTTAATATCTAAATTAGCATAAGAAAGTCAAACAAATCTTATGAACAATTACTATAAGGACAAGAAATAAATCTAATGTTTAAACTGACCAAGAAGATTTATATCCATCGCATCACAAACCGCGCGATGTTCCCGAGTTAAACCTTGAAAGTCATAAGTGTCATATAAATCATAATCTTTTTTGGGTAAAGGGGGATCACCCTGATAAATATATTACTCCAAAAAATATTTTAACTACAAAGGATGAGAGTGAATCTCTCATCTCGGTCCGTTACATACATAATTTGTTTTATTGAATATCTTTGTACAAAAATGGATTTTAACTACAAATGAAATGGTAATTTATTATGGGGATAATGATTTCTAAATGTATCCAACTTGACACGTTTTATCAATTAGTGTATGGAACTTTTAATTTTGCTATCTTGGAGTATAAACTTACTAATCTTTGCAAACATGTGTACTAACGGGGTGATTAAGGCTTTTTCTGTTTTTTCTTGCCATGTTGGCATCCACGTTTGCAGCCACGCTGTCGTTAGTTTTGTCTTTCGGGATAATGAGTTTTAAATGTATCCAACTTGACACGTTTTACTGAGTTGTGTATCATGCAAATTGATTTTCATTCATAACAGGTTGCCAATAAATATGATAAGGTTCCTAATCGATAGCTACAACAAACCAGTTCCAGCTACATTGGAGATTACAAACACAATTAAAACCCCCCTCCCACCACTACCTGATCAGAATCTTGTTCAACTACCACCATAACTTTCGGGGATAAACCCCTCAAGGCCGTTAGAAATCCTTCTATTTTTGTAGAAGTTATAGCACTAGATAAAGGCGAAGACGAGGCCGTATCTTGACTAAGGCTATACCCATTGGCCGTATCTTGACTAACGAGTTCATCATCTGGTGCCAACAGTCAGTTTCTCAACATCAGTTTCTCAACATCAAGATTCAGTTTATAGCCTTATAGCTAAAAGCCTTGCCTGTTTTAACATTCAGTTTCTCAACATCAAGATTCTCTATTGTGCTCACAATGGGATTGAATTGAAATGGGATATCTAACTTCTCAGCTTCTTCACACGCATACCTCACACACATACCCTGCTTTCGACTTCAGAAACCCTTCAAGCAATTCACCCAAACACCCGTCTTCTACA
>LBNU01025775.1:6205-18893 GCA_014162995.1 Artemisia annua | reverse complement strand
TCTTCTTCATCAAGTTTTTCTTCTTGGTCATCTGGAGCCTTTGACCTTCTTACATAGTCTGCTTCGTCATCAGATTCGGAGCCGAACTCAAAGTCAGTTTCCGTTTCAGATGATGAAGCTGACGGTTCATCCTGAGGAATCTACTTCGGTGCAGCTTTCCTTCTTGGTCTGGTGGGTGGCTTTTGAGTAGGCTTTGGTTGTTGGGAGGTTGTAGTACTGCTCGTGCTACTGGATTTGCCACCCCTCTTGCTTCGGGTTCGGACAATAGTTGCTGGTTCATCTTCTTTCTCATTGAAGCCAACTCTCCCAGCCTTGAATGCTTTATCATAGATTTTGAAGTTCTGAGTTTTTCTGATTTCGTCATCTAAGAAATGATCTGGGATTCTCATGCATTTGGTTCTTGGAATGAACCTGATGGACTTGACAAAGGAAATCTTCGGGTCTTCATTAAATATGTCTTTCGGTTCTGTCCTGTCGTGCATCCTCTTGATGAAGTCAGGGTTTTTCTCACAGAAGTATGCTATGAGTAGTTTGGTGAACCGAATGAACGGGATCACGGTCCTGTCACGATCTGTATGAATGTGATGGAGCATGTCACTCATTATTGGTGCAGCAAAGTTAATCGGTGTCATGGTCATCATTCCCCAGAATACTTGCATGTGTTCTACCCTTGGATGCTCATGACCACTCCTTCTTCCTGAGATGGATCTGACAATCAGCATGTAGAAAGTTCTCCATGGTTGCGGCAGATATTTGACATTGAATTTTGAGAGAAGTGTGAGTGATTCATTATCAGGAATATCGTATCCAAGATCAATGAAGTAGTCAAGGATTTCCAGTTCAGTCAGCATCGGATGATATTCGTTGTAAGTTGGTAACATGAGAGCTTCACGAAGAGTATCATAATCAATGGTGTATTGTTGACGGTCCAGCATGACGGTAAAGGATTTGTCGTCCAAATTGGCCTTAGCAGTGTGCCAGAACTGATGGATGTAGAAGATTGGTACAGATGTGGATTTGGTGAGCAAAGGCTTGCATGGATGAGCCAGAAGAATGTTCTTGACAATCTTGCATGTGTCATCAGGTATACTAAATTTGTTGAAGTCGATGCGAAGATTGTTCTGATCTATGCCTACATTGTAGTCAGCAGGGAGGACTTCACCAAGTGCAAGTAGTGGGAGGTTCTGTTGTTGTGGAACTGATTCAGAGTGTTGAGCCATTTGTGTTCTGAAAGTGTCATATCATGAAATCAAACATCCAGATACGTTAGTTATTAGTCCGAGTTCACTGACATATATGTTGCAATCATGGTCCAGTTAATTAATATGTGACTAATGACGGTGTTGTTATTTAACATGAAACTTAGATGATATATCATTTAATGCACATAAGTCTTTTGGTAACATGTATAATAACACACTACAATCACAAGTTAAACAACATCCACACAATACACATATTCATGAGGATTTATTCAATATACAAGTTTTCGAAAAAAATTACAATCACTTGAATACTCAAAAAATATGTGATACATGATCTCGAAAATATGACCAACAATGTTCTCGAAAACTGTCACTAACGAAGATCTCGATAACTTTTGTGCAAGAAAGATCTCGATAAATTCCATAGGAAAGATCTCGATAAATTTAATGTTCAAAAGTTCTCGATAATTCTTAGCAAAAGTTCTCGATAACTTCATTTCATATGTTCTCGATAACTTATGAAAGATCTCGATAATTTGAAAATCTTAGGATCTCGATAATTTTATTGAGAGATTTCGAAAAGTTTTAGAGAGTTCTTGATAACAGTTGTCAAGGAGAGATCTCAAAAACTTTTAGAAAGATCTCGATAAAATTATCAAGAAAGATCTCGATAGATTTTTCTGGAAAAAATTCTTATAGAAGAATTTTTCGAAATCATTGAAGTCGTACATTTTTCTGTGAAATCTTTGAATCTTTTGAATAAAAACTGTATATTGAATGATAAACATCAGTTAGAATCACAATTAGGCACATTCATGAAGATCTCGAAAAATAACGAGAGCAAAATTATCTAGAACTTTGTTAAAGAGAATTCATGTAGTAAAGCCATTGAAATACATCAATTAATACATATGAGAACACATTCAAGCAGTTTAATTAGACTCAATATCATCACAATGAAAAGCCCTAATTCGAACAAGAACCTTAATTATCTAGAACATGCAATCTGTTGATATGGAGCAATTAACAAGCACATACATGTAATAATCACATAAACAAACAAATCCCACCAATAATATATACAAACACATCACTCAATCTCAAAAACCCAATTCGACATAAACCCTAATTTTCGAAATTAATCTAAACATGTTAACTGTTATGATGAGACGATAGGGATATGAAGATAATACGTTTAACATCAAAAGCCCTATGATTACACGGTCTAAAACAACTTAACACGCAAGATTCATAATTTTCGATAACCCTAGTTCTAAGGATCATGATTATAAGAAATCTAGCCATCAAAATTATAATTGGTTGAAAACCGTTTATTAAAATGGACTAAAGGTCATTAATTCACTTACTTTTTGATGATCAAGAACACGGATTTAACCTTTGACGATCCACCATTGCAAAATAACATCATAACTACAAAGAAATATGCAAGTACACATGTTTGCACAAGATTTTGAAATTTTGAAGAACATTTTTTCCCCCTCAACATTTGGTGTGAAAATTTTGAAATTTTTGATAAACCAAGGTGTTGACGAAGATGGTGTACATGCATATGAAAAACAAGACAAAATAAAATAAAATAAAATAAAGGTAAATAAAATGTAACATCTTTTTGGAATTTTTTGAAGATTTTTTTTTTTTTTTTTTTTTTTGATTTTGTATTTTGTTTTTGATAAATATTTACAAAGATTGTTTTGGTATTTGACTCGGTTAGTTATTTTCAAGAAAAGGTTTGAGATCATCTGGAGTCAAACATCGCATACCAATCCGGTGAACTAGTTCAGTAAACCTTCCCGGGGGTAGTGGTTTTGTGAACAAGTCTGCCAGTTGGTATTCTGTACCCACAAAATATAACTCAATTGTACCCTTTTCAACATGCTCCTTGATGAAGTGATAACGGAGATCAATGTGCTTAGACTTTGAATACAGAACCGTGTTGCACGAAATTGCTATCGCACTCTTCAAGTCACAGTACATCGGAATCTTGTTGAATAAGTAACCGTAGTCCATTAGTTGTGTACGCATCCAAATGACTTGTGCACAGCAGGCAGACATGGCAACATATTCAGCTTCTGTTGACGATAGTGATGTGCAATCCTGCTTCTTTGATTGCCAAGACACGAGTTTATCTCTTAGAAACTGCAAACCAGCAGAAGTACTTTTGCGTGTATCCATACACCCTGCATGATCAGCGTCTGAAAAAGCTATTAGTTCAAAATCGGAATCCTTCGGATACCAGATCCCCAAATTAATGGTTACCTTTACNTTGATTGCCAAGACACGAGTTTATCTCTAAGAAACTGCAAACCACCAGAAGTACTTTTGCGTGTATCCATACACCATGCATGATCAGCGTCTGAAAAAGCTATTAGTTCAAAACCGGAATCCTTCGGATACCAGATCCCCAAATTAATGGTTCCCTTTACATATCGAAGGATTCTCTTAGCCTCATTGAGGTGACATTCAGTAGGACTGGACTGATATCGAGAGCACATAAATACAGCAAATACAATATCCGGTCTACTAGCGGTGAGATACATCAGTGACCCAATAATACTTCGGTACTTTGTGGGGTCAACTGGTTTCCCATTTGGATCCGCATCTAACTTAGTTGTGTTAGCCATAGGAGTATTGTAAGTATCACAACTGGTCATTCCATGTTTCTTAATTATCTCAAGAGCGTATTTGGACTGATTTAGGAAAATTCCACGGGGAGACTGATGAACTTGTAGTCCCAAAAAGAACGTAAGTTCACCTATCATTGACATTTCAAAATTTTGTTTCATTAATCTGGCAAAAGCTTTTGAGTACTTTTTGTTTGTAGAGCCAAAAATCATGTCATCGACATATATTTGCACAACTAAAACATCTTCCCCGTGTTTTTGAATAAACAAAGTTGGATCTAGTAAACCTTTAGTGAAAGAATTAGCAAGCAAGAAAGCAGTAAGTTTATCATACCACGCCCTGGGGGCTTGTTTGAGACCATAGAGAGCCTTCGTAAGTCGGTTGACATGATTTGGGTGCTCTGGGTCAACAAATCCCTCTGGCTGACTAACGTATACCTCCTCACGTTGTTGACCGTTCAGAAATGCAGTTTTCACATCCATTTGATAAACGACCATGTTTTTGTGAGCAGCGTATGCTAAAAATATTCGAACAGCTTCGAGTCTAGCCACTGGTGCAAAAGATTCCTCAAAGTCAATTCCTTCCTCTTGAGTATATCCTTTAGCTACCAAACGTGATTTGTTACGAATAACATTGCCTTCTGCGTCCAACTTGTTTTTCCAAATCCATTTTAGCCCAATGACATAAAATCCATCCGGTCGTTCAACTAATTCCCAAACTTCAAGACGTTTGAATTGGTTGAATTCCTCTTGCATTGATTCAATCCAGTTGTCGTAAGTGAGAGCTTCTTTAATATTTTTCGGTTCTTCATGACTAACTGTTAGAGCATAAATGCAATGTTCGGCATCGGAGTGAAGTTTTTGTCTAGTCATAACTGGAGCTGTTGGATGACCAATAATGTTGACAATTGGATGGTCACGAGTCCAATGATGTGTTGAAGGGTGAGGGTTATGAAACTGCTGCATATTAGTTGGTTCCAAGTTGCGTGTTGACGACTCAGCAATATCAGAAAGGTTCGGAGTCGGAGCAAACGGATTGAAGAACGCATTTGGATCATAATTTGCAGGTTCGGGTACTTGTTGTTGGTTCAGATCTTCAGTTGGGTTGTCGGTGTTGGAAGCGGTTTGTTCTTCTATTGTTGGTGATTCAGTCGGGGGTGCATCGGGTGTTACTATTGTAGTTGTAGTAACCGTTGTATCAGGTACTTGAATATTATCAGGTTGAGCAGCGGAACTAGTGGATACATCTGGTGCACGTGTCTCAAATGAATCATCGAACAAAGGAGAAAACAATGTTTCCAATTCTCGACGAGTTAGTGACAACGGTTCAGCTGAAGAATCTGGAAAGTTTAGACGGTTGGTTGCGGGTCCTAAGCTGTTTTGCTCAGAAGCCATTTCTGTGAGCTCATCGAAATTAGCATGGATAGTCTCCTGAATCTCTCTAGTACGACGGTTGTAGATTCTAAAACCTTTGGCTAGTCATAAGTAACATTCTCCATTCGGCATCTGAATCAGAAAAAAGCTCATGTTGTTCAAGTTGATCATTGTTATCTTGTGCAGTGGATATAATTGTTTCATCAAATGTAACAACTGGGTTTATTGGATTATCATCAAATAACACCACTGTGGACATTTGATCAGTTATATGAGTAGATAACATAGAATCAGATTGAAAAGCTTGTGCATTGTCTGAGATAGAGTTAGACGGAGAACCACTATCATGTATCAGGCATGGATAAGAATCATTTGCTTGATACAGAGCATCAGTGTCATAGATTGGACTGGAGTCACTTACCTGGAGTTCATATGTGTCAGCCATTAATAGCATATCAACAGTTCCATGTGAGTTATCCATGACAGGAACAGAAGAGGTAATGTTTGTCATTCCATGAGATCTTCAAGATGTTGTTTCCACGTGAGTAGTATCATCTTCTAGCTTAACCAAATTTGTCAGTCGCGATTCCAGAGAGCTCTGAAGAGTGATTTGTGGAGCAGGGAGGATGCTTTTCATGAACTTCCCTTGGAGGCAAGACTGTAGAAGCTGATTCATTCGTAGGTCTTTGTGTGACTGATGCATGACTTCAAGATGTTTCCACATTTCATGAGCACAAGCTTCAAAATCCAAGATAGAGTAGATGGAATTTGGAAGACCTAGAGTGATGTACCAACTTGCTTGGTAGTCAGCAACATGTTGGTCTAGGTCATGGCCAGTCAAAGTGGCTTTGGTTTGTAGTTCAATGAAGCCTGTTGAGTCAGCAATGAATTTCATTTGATATGGTCCATGAAGAATGGATTTCAGTATGAGATCAGCGTGTGGACGATCGGCAACCCATTGTAAGAATCATCGTTTCCAAGTAGTGTAGTTTCCTTTAATCAACATAGGAGGATATGATTCATTACCAAAGTGTAGTACATGACGAGGGTCGGTACTGTGACGTGGAGTGTAAGGAGAGTTTGATTACGGTAGTTGAGACATGATGAAAGACTTGTGTGTAAATGGATCTTGTAGAAGGTATAAGTGTTAAGCCAAGCCTTGAAAAGTATCCCAAGTGTTTTCTCGAAACTTTGTTGAAGAATATCTTGAAAAACAGTCAAAGCCCAAAAGATCTCGATAAAATGTCAAAGATCTCGATAATTTCCAAAATTTCTCGAAAAAATCAATTTTATCGAGAAAATTTTGATAAACTTTCGAGAAATTTCACTGTAGCAGGAATTTGTAAGGTTCTCGAAAATTATGACAGGATTTCGAAATTTTTCCAAGGATCTCGAAAATCAAAAGATTTCGATAAACCAGAAAAGATCTCGAAACTTTAAAATTTTTGAAAAAATTCTACAAAATTTTCGAGATTATACAATAACGAAAATATCCAACGAGTCGAAGTGTTTTCTTTCTTATAAAAGAGAGAAAAGCACTGAGTAACCAACGAAAACACCTTAGGAGCAGTAACAAAAGATCTCAAAAGATTAGGGTTTAAGGATTTCGAAACTTTGTCAAAAGTTGGCAGATTTTTGTTTTTGTAAAAAGCAATCCAAAAACACGTTTTGAATCCAAGATTCCTGTACAACTAACCTTAAAATGATGAAATCCTAAAGAAAGTTGCAAACTTTAACAACTTTTCAAAAATTTGAAAATTTTCGAAAAATTGTACAAAAGTACGAATCAAGATTTTTTGAGAAATTTTGAAACTTTGTTGGTTGTTTGAGTTTGTAACACAAGTTTTGATGAAAAAGATGTGATAAAAACACGAAACAAACAAGAAAGTAATAAACTTTATCAAAAAATAACGACTAAAAAGCTTGTTTATGGTTCGTTAGCAACAAAAACAAATATTACACCTTCTTCTAGCGATTGATACCACTTGTTAGGTCACCATATTGTAAACACAAGTATTGATTTGATAGAAATGAGTTGAGAAATAGAGTTTGGTTGATTAGATCAAATATGAAGAATAAAAGTGCAAGAGTTTCCTTATGTAAATGAAATAACCAATAAGAGTAAGCATTACATAGATGTCCTATTTATAGGTGAAGAGCTAGGGCAACACTCCCTTCTCTTACCTTCTCTAATTCGTATGGGCTTTAGGCCCATTGGACGAGTAAAGGGCTTACCCTTAAACATAACATGATTAAATAACTTAGCAACCTATTACAAACGATGAAATAACCGAGACTTGATGAAACGTTGTTAAACTTAGGTTCTAACAAATAAGTACAAGTGCTACTAGTTCAAATGTCTTATATATAGGTAATGATGCCGAAAACAACATGAGCCATGACAAGAATGAACAAGAAGGCTATGTAGAGATGCCAACCAAGAAGGAACCAAGTGACGATGAAGATGACGATTCTAGTTCCGAAAGTGAAGACGAAGAATATGCAAAGGTTGTCAAAGAATTCAAAAGACTTATCAAAAAGCGATAAAGAGTACAAGATAAAAGGAAAACAACTCGAAGGAAAAGATTTGGTGATGAAGAACAAGAATGTTTCGTTGCTCAAGCGTCAAATGAAGTATGCCTAGGAATTAAATTGGAGCCCGATGAATGGGTGAAGGATAGCGGGTGCTCAAGACATATGACGGGGAATCGCAAGCTATTCCCTACATACAAATCATACAATGGAGGTAACGTTATTTTTGGTAGTGATCGTCATGGAAAAATCATAGGCAAAGGTACAATTTCTCAAGACTCACTAACTATTGAAAATGTTGAACATGTAGATAACTTAACATATAACTTGCTTAGTATAGGCCAAATATGTGACAATAAGTGTAGGGTTACCTTTACCGATAAGGATAGTATAATCATTAAGGATGATAAAATCATAGGTAGAGGAATTAGGAAAGGCGGCGTATATGTCATGAAACTAGGAGATAAATTGGAAGATAGGATATGCCTAGCAACGTTAGACGAAAACTCCACTTTGTGGCATAGGAGATTAGGTCATGCAAACATGCAACAAATACAATCATTGGTGTCTAAGGAACTAGTTAGAAACTTGCCTAGCCTAAAATATAATCAACACTTTTGCGATGCCTGTAAAATAGGAAAACAAGCACATGCTAGCCATAAAGCTAAGAATATAGTATCCACCGCTAGATGCTTAGAACTACTTCATATGGACCTCTTCGGTTCATCCGCGGTGTGGAGCTACGGTGGCAATCGCTACACCTTAGTTATAGTAGATGACTATTCACGATACACGTGGACTAGGTTCCTAAGCGATAAAACCGAGGCCTTTGAAAAATTTGAGACATTTAGTAAAATGATACAAAAGAAGCTAGGATGCTCTATAGTTTCAATTAGGACGGACCATGTTAGGGAATTCGATAACAAAGTACAATTCGGAAAATATTGTGATTTAAATGGAATATCTCACAACTTTTCCGCTCCACGAACACCTCAATCAAATGGAGTAGTAGAAAGGAAAAATAGGACCTTACAAGAAATGAGTAGAACCATGTTAAATGAACAATCTATCCCACAAAAATTTTGGTGTCATGCCGTAGATACTTCAACATACATACTTAATAGGGTGTCTATTAGACGAATACTAGGAAAAACTCCTTATGAGTTACTAAGAGTTAGAAAACCAAACATAGGCTACTTTAAGGTATTTGGAAGTAAATGCTTCATTCTTAACACAAAGGATTATCTTACTAAGTTCGACCCTAAGTCATATAAAGGAATCTTTCTAGGATATTCACAAAGTAGTAAAGCATATATAGTCTTAAATAAACACACTATGAAAGTAGAAGAATCCTTAAAGTAACCTTCGATGAAACTCCTCCACCACCTAAGACATTACCCTTAGAAGATGATGATGTTATAGAGGAAGAAGCTATTGAGATTAGTAAAACAAAACCTTTAGGAAATGATATTGAAGAAGAAAATTTAGAAGAAAACAAAGTTATAAATATTAAGGAATCTAGGTCACACCCTTTAGACAACATCATAGGTCACCTAATCCAACGAACACTTAGATCACAAGCACAAGAGAAAAATAACTTCTTTTGTTTTGTGTCGACAATAGAGCCTAAGAATATAAATGAAGCCTTAAAGGATGAAAGTTGGATTATGGCTATGCAAGAAGAATTAAATCAATTCAAAACAAATGATGTTTGGTAACTAGTCCCAAATCCTAGGAACATGACCATAATAGGAACTAAGTGGGTATTTAGGAATAAATTAGATGAGAATGGAATAGTAACTAGGAACAAAGCTAGGTTAGTCACCCAAGGTTATAATCAACAAGAAGGAATTGATTATGACGAAACTTATGCCCCCGTAGCTAGATTAGAATCCATTAGAATCCTTTAAGCTTATGCCTGCGCCCTAGACTTTAGGTTATACCAAATGGATGTGAAGAGTGCATTCCTTAACGGGTTTATCAATGAGGAGGTATATGTGGCATAACCTCCAGGATTCATTGACTTCGCAAAACCTGATTATGTTTATAAACTAAAGAAAGCTTTATATGGTCTTAAGCAAACTCCAAAGGCTTGGTATGATAGACTAAAGGCATTCTTGGTTAAACACAATTATTCCATGGGAATGGTAGATAATACTCTCTTCACTAAAAGAAGTGACTCACATATTATCATTGTTCAAATATATGTCGATGACATTATATTTGGCTCAACTTGTCAAGAAATGTGTGATGAATTTGCCAAAATCATGCATGATGAGTTTAAGATGAGTATGATGGGAGAATTAAACTTCTTCTTAGTACTACAAATAAAACAATTAGAAGATGGAATATTTTATAACCAATCTAAGTACATTAAGGAAATGCTTAAGAAATTTGGCCTAGAAGACTCTAAACCACTTAAGACACCCATGTCTACGGAAATTAAACTCACAAGAGATGAAGAAGGTGAGTGCGTAGATAACACTAAGTATAGAGGAATAATAGAAAGTTTACTATACTTAATGGCAAGTAGACCCTATATCATGTATAGTGTTTGCCCTTGTGCTCGCTTTCAAGAGGATCCCAAAACCTCTCACCTAGAAGCGGTTAAGCGTATCTTCCGATACATTAAAGGCACTATACACTTAGGATTAAGGTATTCTAAGGGATCCGGCATAGAAACCATTGTCTATGCGGATTCGGATCATGCGGGAGACTACGTAGATAGAAAGAGCACTAGTGGTATTTGCACGTTTATGGGATGTTGTTTAACATCTTGGTTTTCAAAGAAGCAAACCACTCTTGCTATTTCTACCACCGAAGCCGAATACGTAAGCACTGGAAAGGCATGTCAACAAGCACTATGGATGAAACAAGCTCTCGTAGACTATGGCATTAGGTTAGAAAATATCCCCATTATGTGCGATAACAAAGGAGCTATAGACTTAAGTAAGAATCCCGTTCAACACTCTAGGACTAAACATATAGAAATACGCCATCACTTCCTTAGGGATAATGTACAAAAAGGAAACATCACTATAGAAAAAGTAGCTTCGGAAGATAACATAGCCGACATATTCACTAAGCCCCTTAAGCGTGAATTATTTAACCACTTGCGTTTAGGATTAGGAATGATGGAAGAAATTGATTAAATTTTCTTGAAGGATCAAAACTTTCTGAAATTTTCAAAATTCAGGACACTTTTAAGTGTCAGATGGGCGGACCCCTTAAATATATAAGGGTGGCCCCATTAAAATTAAGGGGACCGGCCTCCATTTAAGGGGGCCGGCCATCTGATGGTAAAAAGTTCTTTATTTTTCTTTCTTTCTTCTCAACTGAGTCTAGGATTCTGTTTTGCACAAAATCAGGAATTGAGATATTTTGTATGCATAATTATACTTTCAATAAAAACCTGAATTCTTTTCCAAAAAATTTTCACGATTAGGAAAACTCATTGTTGAATAATGATAAAAACGTTTTTCTAAAATCATGCATAATAGTCTTACTCTCGTCATCTATAAGTATATAATCTAATGTATACTTATATATAACACTTAGAAGTAAGCAAATTTAATTCAAGGAGACTAAAGATTGTTTCTTAGGATTATTATTAGTTCTTCCTAAGAGTCGAAGCAATCTTTACTCCACGTTTGTTTCATATAGGCACACACTAGAACAAAATCAAGAACTTCATGGTCACATTTTTTCCATCACTAGTTAGACACTAATAGGTGCCTTCTCTTAAGATTAGTTGCCTTAGGTTTCATTAATTGCTTAATTGTTTATTTGCTTTAAATACTTGCTTAATTATGATTATATGTTTAATTGCTAGCATATATGTTTTTCATGTAAGTTAGACTATGAAAATGCTTACCTAGTTGCCTAAAGAGTTGGTCTTGCCCAAAACCAAACTCCAAAACAACCACCTTTTTGGAAAAACTTTACCAAAAACCCATTTCAGGCATCCTGGATCCTCAGACCAGGGTGGCCCCCTTAAATCAAAGGGGCGACCCCCTTAAAATTAAGGGGACCGGCCACTAATTAAGGGGGCCGGCCATCTGCAGGACGAGGGTTGCTATTCACTTTCTGCTTTTTAGCCCATCCCACCCTATTTTGATTCCTCATTTCTTTGAATTCACAAACACCTTTTGTTCATCAAATCCAACACATATTCTCTTTCCAAAAACACAACATCATCACACTATAAATACCCTTCATCATCATAAACCACCACTCACTCCATCATGACTACTCCCAACAAACCAAAGTCAAAAGCCTCAAGGCTAGTAAGGATGACCGAAAAATCCAATTGGAAGAGAAAAACAAGCCCTCAAAACAATGCCATCACATCCATAGAGATTGAACAACAATCAATACCTACAACCACTTACTTCCCCAACTTCAATCCAAATCCACAAGGTCATTCCTTTGAACCTCATTACAATCCATACAATCTTGGTCAAACCTCTATCACACCTTTATTCAACTATAATGAGCCATACAATTATGGTCAATCATCTAATTACACCTCAAACATCTTCCCATCCAACTACACAACCCCAATTCACCCATATCAACCAAATGAACCACTCCACAATGCCACGGAAAAGCAAAAATTCCGTGAAGAACTCAATGTCATTCGAGATCTTTGTGATCTAAATGCAATGCATCTTGCACAACGCAACTTGGACATACCTTCCTCATCTCCATATTCAAATTATTTACCTCACTCACTCAATTTGGATCAAGTCACCAACCACACTTACTATTGTCCTTGTTGCTATTTCCTACAAAAACAAATTCTTGACTTAAGTCAAGATATTTCTTGGATTGAATATCTTCTCACTCGCCCTCATCCAATACCTCCTCTCATTCGATACAATATCCCTAGAAACAACCCTTCCACTCCATACCCATCACCATCAAACCACTAAA
>LBNU01025774.1:159336-170432 GCA_014162995.1 Artemisia annua | reverse complement strand
TTCCTTAGCTTGGTAGTCCTTCCCGGTGGGAAAAACTGAGCAAGGAAACGAGTTGTAAGATCATCCCAAGAGGTGATGGATCCTACGGGTAGATGCTCTAGCCGCTGACTAGCTTAGTCTCGCAGAGGGAATTGAAAGAGACGCAGTCGGGTCGTCTCTCGAGTTTCAACATCAAGGTCTATGGAATCTACGATCTTAAGAAAGTCCTTGAGGTGTTGATTAGGATCTTCGGAATGAAGTACATGGAAAGCGCATCCGCTTTGCACCAACCGGATGGTGTAGGATCGCAAGGGAGACACATTGGCTCCTTGGGTGAGCTCAATGGTGTTTTGATAGCCTTGATGGCTAGGACGGGAGTACTTTCCTAAGGTACGGGCTCTAGGAGGTTGGTTTGGTTGTGGTGGTGGTTTTTTGGGATCAAGGATATTACCACCTTCCATGTTGGCGGATGGTAATGGTTACGAACAAAGACACGAAGAAAATAGATAGACTAAAGAAAAACCTAGAAAAATAAAATAAAAACCTCACTAGAAAGGAATCTAGTGAGTAGACCTAATAAAATAAAAATTCAACCTAAACAATAACTATTCCCCGGCAGCGGTGCCAAAAACTTTGATGCGCGGGATTGCGATCACGCACTAGGGTTTTACTTCTCAAGGGATCTTGAGAAGCTTGCCATCCCCACCAGGCAGTGTACCTGACCGATGTAGTATAGTGTAGTGGCAAGTACCGGGGGATTGATCGTTCTCTAGGGGAATAGTGTCGTTAGAATTGAAAAACTACTCGAATATATCTAGGGGTGAGGGAAGATTCTTTTTTGTATTTTTATATTTTTAGGAAATCTAGTAAAAATCTCGGGTTTGAAGGAGTGGGCGCAATTAGTTGCTAGTCAACTAACCCAAATAACTACAATAGCCTTGACGCCGTCACCTCGCCGTGCTTAGCGTTTCTTGATGGCCTTCTTGATGCCGTCCCCCTTTAATCTCCCAAAATCCATTCTGACCTATCAAGGCTTAACGGCGTCACATCCATGCTTGACGCCGTCACGGGTACTATTCCAGCAGATTTTAGCACTTTGTCGAATTCTTCACTTTTATGCTCCAAAACAGTCCAAAATGCTTCCTTTTCCAGAATTTCTCTCCAAAGTACCTAAAATGACAAAAGGAACGATTTAGGGCGATATTTGATCAAATAAATAGGATTTAGGGCTTAAATGACCCCCGAAAAGCGGTACACTTTTCGCCTCATCAACCGGCGTACTTGGGTCTTTTATACTTGTATATTTCTATTTTAAGTCCCTCCTTTCTTGTATTTGTCATTTAATCGTCCTTTTAGTGATATTTCTGACTTTCTTCTCTCGTTCTATCCTGCAACCAGATTAGTACCAATTCTACACAAATAGCATGATAATTATATTTTTAGGAAAGCTAGTAAAAATCTCGGGTTTTAAGGAGTGGGCGGAATTAGTTGCTAGTCAACTAACCCAAATAACTACAATTGCAAATAAAATAAAATAACAAGAAAATAAATGTTTGTGAAAACTATATGGAGGGAAGTGTGTTTACTTAGATTTCCTTACTCCCTAACTATCTTTTACCGATTGATTAGTGTGTATTAATTGCGTGGATGACGGATTGTATTCCTTAATACCAGTCGTGGGGGAGTGTACGGATCCCCCAACTCTATAAGCTCCTACTTCACTCCTATGTCGAGCCGGCTAAGAAGCTCCTAACATGGGATCACTAGAATTCGCTCATGCATTAAATACAATCAAATAACCTTAGTACACCTTGGTTCATGTTTCTTAAGACGTTCAAGCATGTTACCAATTGGAAGTCTGCCAGTTTTCTTAAACATAACATCGATAAACATTCATCCAATACAATCAATAACACACCATTCAATCAATAATCAATAGTTAGGTTTCATTAAATCTAAGCAAACACAAAGAAAACCTAGCCTAGCATGTTAAACAAAAGACAAGAACAAGATAGAATCAAACAACACATAGACATATTGAATGATTAATTGATTACTTATCTTCAATGTAACATGGAAGATCTCAAGGTGAAAAACCTTGAAAAAGCTGTTAAAATTCGTCTAAGGTTTCTCCCTAAAAAGTTCCACACTAATGACTAAAAATTATGAGAATATATATAGGAAAACAGATCTGACGGCGTCATGTTATAGCCTTGACGCCGTCACCTCGCCGTGCTTAGCGTTTCTTGATGGCCTTCTTGATGCCGTCCCCCTTTAATCTCCCAAAATCCATTCTGACCTATCAAGGCTTAACGGCGTCACATCCATGCTTGACGCCGTCACGGGTACTATTCCCGCAGATTTTAGCACTTTGTCGAATTCTTCACTTTTATGCTCCAAAACAGTCCAAAATGCTTCCTTTTCCAGAATTTCTCTCCAAAGTACCTAAAATGACAAAAGGAACGATTTAGGGCGATATTTGATCAAATAAATACGATTTAGGGCTTAAATGACCCCCGAAAAGCGGTACACTTTCCGCCTCATCAAGTGTACTTGGGTCTTTTATACTTGTATATTTCTAGTTTAAGTCCCTCCTTTCTTGTATTTGTCATTTAATCGTCCTTTTAGTGATATTTCTGACTTTCTTCTCTCGTTCTATCCTGCAACCAGATTAGTACCAATTCTACACAAATAGCATGATCTTCTATATAATATAATAGGTAAATGATATATAATCGATGGAATAAATATGTATAATTAGAGCGTTATCAAATCACCCATACTTAACTATTGCTTGCCCTCAAGCAATCTTAAAAATATTATTATTTTTTTATCAAGAAATCATAAGCCAAAATAACGCGACTAAGCATCTCACCAAGGTGGAAAGTATAATTCACTCACACTCATATATCGGGTATAAAAGAATCACACTCATTTGCTCAGACATGTTAAATAAATTACCATAGGCTTGTACATAAAACTAAACTTCACCGACATGGCGTAAGCACCAAGTAAATTTTATCAAAGAGGACTTTTATTCGGGTTAAAATGTTAGGCTAAGGGTAATGATATAGGTATGGATTTAGACATGGGATTTATTTAGTGAAATTGGTTATAAAAGAAAAATAATAAGTTGAAAGTCCGTTTTCTTGAAATAACGATCTCCGTTTGGCACATATTCCGCCTCAGATATATTTTCTTTTCTTTTCTTCTCTTTCTCTTTTTTTTTTCTTCTTGGGAAATATTTGTTCTCCCCCCATACTTATGATAAACATACCACTTCGATAAAAACTTAGAAGTTTTCAACCTTCGCATTTCTTTCAAAACAGCATAATCCGTTATTATTTCTTTTCCTTCTTTTTTTTTTCTTTTCTTTTCTTTTGGGGACTTCCAACATGGTTCATAGGTTTAGAAAGGCTAAAGTGTATAAATATATTTTTTTATATTGGATGTAAGAAACGAAATAGATAGGCTCAGAATGTTGTTCTAGTGGTATCTAGCACTAAAGATAAGCGCTATAAAAGGTTTATATAGGAAATTAGATAATCGATATGATTACTAATATAATTTTTATTGAATGGCTATTTGGTGTAAATCCTAAGTTTGCCTCTTATTATTTAAACTTACTTATATCACACGAATGCGATCTTACAACGGTTTCGTAAAGATTTTAAGCACAAGTTCTAGAATAAATAAAACATCAGCACACTCATAAACAAACAAACAAGCCATAAATAAGGGCATTAGGCTGAAAATTCCTCACATTTTAAGTGGTAATAGTTATGAATATGCTAGCACGTTATCAATTTCGAGTCGACTTAGCTTAAATGATTTAACTCGATTATTTTTCCAAAATATATAATAAGTGCGGTGCACTTTGTTGCAAAACCGTCGCACATTTATTTAATTAAAAAGCTGTTTTTTTAATAAAAAAAACTCATTCCAATTTATCTCAACCCCCCCCCCATACTTATTATGAACATTGTCCTCAATGTGAAAGAATATAAATAAAATAGAGAAATGGGAATGAGTTACTTTACTATAAGACGAATTCAGCAAAATTGTACGAAGTAAGGTTGAATGCTTCGTACTAAATTCGAACCTGCACACATTCAAAAACAAAACAAGCAAACACAAGCACACATATATAATCAAAATATTAGATATATATTATTATTTTTACTTAGTTATGCATATAGATATATAGATAGTTATAGTTATTATTCCATCTTGTTCTTGTTCCCCCCATACCATTGTTTTGTTTTCCAGATACCAACACAAATTGTTTGAATGCCAACAGAGGCATTAGTTACAGACCATACGAATGAAATTGTCTTAAAATGTTTCAAATGACCAGATCACTGGTCCAACCTCCAAGTACGCCGCATTTCATTCCAAGTGCGGCGGGGTGTTCTGCTGTTGCTGCTGTTGTTCTTCTTCTTGTTGTTGTTGTTGCTCTGTGGTGGTGGTGGTGTTACCATTCATCCAAAGGTTCCTCCTTTACGATCTCTAGCAAATTCTTTAGCTTCCCCGTCTCACTACTCCTCAGGTACTCCAAATCCTTCATCCCAACAGCTCCAGCTTTCACCTATCTTCCCAACATATCCATGTCTCCTTCAAGTATTATCCCCAAGCTTTTTGCCAACCTGCTAACCAGATGCCCACAGCATATTCTTGTTCCTCCTGGTATCACAGCCACACTCCTCAAATGCTGATCATCAACCAGACTACATTTAGGTGGGACTCAGGGTGTTTCTTGTCAAAGGCATGAAGAATCCATAAATCATCATCAAGCACATACTGCTCATAATGACTCCTATCTAAGATAGATTTTACCAAGATTTTGTGATTGATCTGCAACATGGGGTTCTTAATTTTCCACACTCTCTTTTTTCCATAAATTCTCACATCTTCCCCACTGATCTCTTTCCAATATCCATCTCCATCAAACTCTTTCATGACTCTTTCTCCTCTTACGACCAGACTCCTAAACTTAGCATCACTCAACTCTTCATCAGAGTAAACTCCCAGCATCCTTCCTAGCTCCCAAAATGTAACAGAATATTCTATTCCACCAAGCCTGAATTTCATCAATTCAGCATTCAAAATCTCACTGTCACTCATTTCTCTTCTAACCCTTAAGGAACTGAAAAACTCCTAGCACAATTCCTTGAATACATGTTCCTTGATATCCACAGCTTTCTTCCACATGAATGAATCAACAACTTCATCAGGGAATACTACTCTAACCAGCAACAAATTCTCAAGATCTTTCTCACAGCTTAGGTTTTTCATGACTCTCCAATCTATTATCCTGGGAATGTCAATGTCCCTGTCTTCTATCTTCATTAGCTTGTCATTAAACTCCCTCTTCTCCTCTCTTGTAGCTCCATTCCATCTTAAATTGGGGTGATATTTAGTTTCTCTGGTATTCTTTTCCCTTTCAATAGCCCCTCTAGTTCTTATCTGTAAATAAAAAATAATCCATAAACACCAGAATATTAGTTGTTAGTGCATACATATATCAAATTCTCTCTCAAAATTCTCATTTCAAAACACTCTGTCTCAATCTCAGACAAAAAGTGCGACGTACTTAAGAATAAGTACGGCGTACTAACTAACTTAAAATGTAAGTACGGCGGTTCAGATCTGAAAACCGGCCCACATAGCATTAAAGCGCGAAATATTTGATTCTAAAGCCTCATTTCAACAATTCTATGTTTTCAAACTCCTACTACAGTTTCTCTTCATCATTTTCTAAAAAGCCCTTATAAAAATAAGCAGTTCTTATTTAAGGTTCAAGCATAATGGCATAATTCATAAATTTTAATTCGTTAAATTCAAGATGCTTCCTTAACTTTTCATTTCAATCTCTCCTAGATCAAATAAGCACATTTAGTTTTCTCTTTCGCAAAAATAGTGATCAAGGCTAAAAACCCTAACCCTAATTCGATTCAATCACTCGTAAAGGTTATGTTTTATGAAATTGGGTAGTCCTATAAGCTCTATTTATTCTAACCAACATATAAATCAAAAAAGAATCTAACATTTTATAAGAATAAGAATACAAACCTAAAAAAAATACAAAATAAAATCAAACAAAAAAAATTGATAAACATACCGAAGACATGATAATGTGGATTGTTTACTTTTGAAAGATTTTTCTGTGGAAATCTTTATCAAAGTGGTAGCGGTTTCTCTCTTCTTGTGTGTGAAAATGTTGTGAGTTATGAAAAAGATTCAAGTTATATTTATAGTCCCGCTCAGAAGTGCGGCGTACTTGATCCCAAGTACGGCGTACTTGCTGCAAATTTTCCACAGTCAACTATTTCAACTAACATGCATACGTAAAAACGTTCAATCCACATATAATCAAAATTCATTATATTCATTCATTCATCAAAACATTCCTTAAGTTTTCAGGATACAATGTTTTGGTACGTTTTATTCAAATGATGAAAATAACATAGAAATGAAAAATAAAAACGAGAAAAATAAACTTAGGAGTGTGTGTTGTTACTCATGTCCGTTATCCATAAATTTTCAAGCTCTGAAATAACCGGGTGACATAACATCACTCAGCTTGTATTCCCCAGAAATTTCTCTTCCAGTTTTCACCTTTGGAGCATCAGCCACAAATGGCATTCGTTGCTCATTCTCCAAACAAATCTCGGCCCAAAGAGTTATTTGTCCGATATTGTAACTAATAATACTCCTAGTGTGTTCCAAGAATGGTCTCCCTAAGACAACTCCAGTTTTTACTTTCTCTTCCACATAGAATTCTAACTCGTACTCTTTTGTTTTTTCAATAGAATCATTATTAGTCTCTCCAACCAAATTCATAAGTAGTTTCTTGTTGAATTTCTTTTCTCCATTCTCTAGAGTTTAAAAACATAGTCCCAATTGGTCCCCTAGTTCTTGAGAAATAAGGTTTCTCTCAATATCAAGGTCCAAAATTCCATCAGAAACAAATACCCCCTCAACATAGCATGGTGTGATGTATTTTTCTCCAACTTCTTCCTCATCAGCCATCCTATGAATTGAAAAGACTTTAGTATCCTCACTCATTTCAGATGTTAGTATGTTCAGTTTCTCGAACCTTTCTTCAATAGTGTTTGTCTTTTGGCAAATAGTGAGTATACCTTTAGCAAAATCCACAGATCCCTTTGTTAACACCAAGAATGGTCTTCCTAAAATGACACTAGGCATCCATTCATCATCGCTTGGGTTAATGTAAAACTCCACCAAGAACACATCAACATTCATTTGAACTAGCAACTTTTTATTGATAATTTTGTTTCTATCACATCCCGTGATTTTTTCCTACAAATACAACGCTATTACAACATCAATTGACCATTTTTACCCATGACAATTTTTTTTTTAAATATATACTTTGTCAGTTGTAACGTTATTCACAATTTACCTTTGAACGATATTTACACAAACCATAATAATCTAATATCGTGAATATATTTTAAAAACGTATTATTTTTATAAATATACGTTTCGATTAATGACCGTACACTATTTATATGATTTCGGAGCCTACGAAAATTCCCGAGATTGGTCACAAATATTATTGGACCGAAACCCGACTCACGAAACGTGCTATGTGGGCCCACGTGACCCATTGGGCCACATGTGAACCCAACAGCAAAACCAACAGGCTCACATTACTCTTTTCTTGTTTTGGGCCTGAGTAACCCAGCGAGCCCACCAGGCCACAAAGCCCAGCAGCCCCGTCCAAATCCAAACAAACACCTCAGTTATTTTTCTTTTTTTCTTTTCTTTTGTTTTCAGTCGCGACTAAGCCCCCCCCCCCCCAAACACCTCGTTATTTCTGAAATTCGACACATGAGATGCCAATATTTTTTCACAACTCGATTCACTACATGACAAGGAATCAAGACTGATTAAGTTTGTTAAAAATCATGTTCGTTTACTATATTAAAACTGGCCAAAGTAAACTCTCATAATCAACTTGATTCGAAAATGTAAAATTCGTGTACACTTTCTATTCGACCTCTAGTGCTTCCCAATCATTATCAAACATTCGTAGGACTTATATAGGGTGTCAGAAACTGTCAGGGAATGACAAGAGACGTCTTACACATTCCATTTGCTTTGTAACCATTCGATTGGACATTTAGGAGGTGACATGCAATACCGTTCAATTCTCATGCATATCTTTAGGATTTCTATGATCTTTTATCACTTTATAAGCCTCACATATAAACTAAGATGGGAACACACCTCAAATATACCAAATCTATAATTTTGCTAAGTATGTTCAAGCTAAAATGGGACAAATGGTTTGACAAATTCTCGAAGTGTTAAGAACAAGATAAAGGTTCAAGTTTTGTTCGTATTGCATCTTTGGTGGGTTGATAATTGAACCACGATCACCTTTTGTTCCAGCTCGAATCCTATAAACGAATTTCATACCTCTTCATGACAAGGTGATACAAGTTTACTAAATTTTCTATATATGTACTTTCATTATATGCAGTTTTTGCATGTTACTTTGATCAAATATCTTGTAAGATATAAACACGACATACATATATTATTGATTATACTAGATGTCAACTATGCTAACAATCGAGTACCATTTAGTTTTGAGGCTAAGAATAACGTTTACTATGTAAAATAGACACGTTTGGAAGTGATCTTGACCGAATCAAACTCTAGGAAAAAGACTTAGAATTATTTTTTACTTGAAACTGTTTTTCAGAAATGACTAAGGATCGAATACTTTGACCTCGTAAATAATTATTTCAACACATAACATGTCCATTTTAAAACGTGACCTCATTGTCGACCTTACTAGTAACCAGGAAATATATTTGGTTCGACTTAATACGCATATATGGACTGATTTCTAAGACAATTTGATCGACCAAAATCTGTTTTCCTTAAAAACTTATAACTTAATATTTGGGCTAAATAGTCCATTAAGCTTATTTTAAGCTTATGCTATAAGCTGGTCCTAAGAGCTTTCTTGTAACATTTTTATAACATAAATACAAGTCTAAAACCAAGCCCAAACCACTCGTAAGCCCAATGGATCGTAAAATGCTAACGGGCCTTTAACTTAGCCCGTTAGGCCCATAAAGTGAAAATAAGCTTTAATAAGCTAATAAGCTGTCCTTATAAGCTGATTAAGATATTTTGAACTTATTTAATAAATAAAAATGTTAAACTTTTGATTTGGTGAAATTTGGACTAAATTTGCAAATTTTATAAACGAGGGACTAAAACTGCCAAAGTTATAAACTTAAGGTTTAAGCTGTCATTATTGATTTTCTAGGTTACAAACTAATATTAATGAAACTTGTGGTTAAATATTGATAATGTTGATATTCGTGGATCTAAAATGTAATATATATTGAATTTGGACTAAAATTGTAAAAGTTATACCATTAAAGGTTGAAAGTGTAAACTTTGATAAACTTGAAAGTTATTTTGGATATGATAACTTGTAAGCTTATGTAATTTTTCTATAAATTCGAGACCCGAATTTAGCATGTGCAAGTTATGTATAAGTTCCGTTTTGACTTATTTTCTCTATAATTATAATTATATAATTATAAGTTTGGACGTAAAACTTGACGTAACTCATTTGGACTTATTTTCAACGATGTCATGTTATTAACTTACCTAGTTTTGGTAAATTATTTATATTATCGTTATTTTGAAACGACGAGAATATGAACTTTAACGATATATTATACAAGACAAGTTATATTGTATATAACGTTGTTCGTAAAACTTGGAATACTTAAACACGCAAGTCACATCTGTCACACAAATCTTTCTGACTTTATGTCATATCACTATTCTCGATAAGTCGAACTTATCTTAGACTTCCATTCAGGTCGTCTAGCGAAGTTACTACTATTCCGATTCTGACATTACTTACTCACTGTCTACTGTTCCACTCAGGTGAGTCATAGCCCCTACTTTTATTGTTTTATAACCCGTTTTATAAACATTTTTTTTGGACGGGCTGCTGGGCTTTGTGGCCTGGTGGGCTCGCGGGTTACTCAGGCCCAAAACAAGAAAAGTAGGTAGAGATGAAGCAGCCTCAGATTATCTCGTCTTTGTTATATGCTGCTTGGGTTTCTAACACTAAGATAGGAGTCTCTCAACAGTGTTGTCACTTATGCGCGCCCACAATTTAGCCTAGGGTGCGGACTTATCCCACCATTTTTCCGATCGAAGTCGTAGGTTTTCGGGGAGCGCACATAATTTAAAAACTGGCTAATTATCGATTGATAGATCTCCAAGTAAATCATCTGCGAGACTGTAAATTTGCTTCGATGGACGGCTCCGCTAAAACTTCAGCTTAATTGCCTTAGTTATAGCATGTTGTTTACCCAAAAATAGGTATCTGTTCTATACTGTAATATTTGTTTTTCCTCCGGATCACGATCCTTAATCACTTTATTACGTGGATAATCTAAAATATAATGTTGTATAAAGAATTCAATTATTGAACGTTTTAGAACAAATCCCCCCGTTGGTTGCTAATGATAATGCGAAAGCACTAACCCCATAAGAAAACCCGGCATCATTTATATAAAGTCATATGTATAGTAACTTTAAAAATAACTCATCAGTTCTCTATAAGCTAAATTAGTGTTTTTAATAACGTTACAACTGACAAAGTATATATTTAAAAAAAAAATTCGTCAGTGCGGTAAAAACTGGTCAATTGATGTTGTAATAGCGTTTATTTGTAGGAAAAAAATCACGGGATGTGATAGAAACAAATTATCAATAAAAAGTTTGCTAGTTCAAATGAATGTTGATATTATTATTTTGCTGTTCTTTGGTGGAGTTTATTATTAATTTATGACATTAACCCTAGGCTGAGTCAAGCAGTTATGATGAGTTGTGGATGGCAGAGGCCTTGAGTGTCGACCTTTAATAGAATTGGTGTACCTGTTTGGTTCGCCCGACCACAAGGTACGTCAAGATGGGACTGGAGAAGATCGGCTATTTCTTGGTATTGTGGGGTTCACAGCAATAAGGTTAGTAGTACCTGATGCCCGATTTTTTTGCTTAAATGGCCATATTATGAACCGCGGTACCACTTATTATTGCCATAA
>LBNU01025774.1:110896-159327 GCA_014162995.1 Artemisia annua | reverse complement strand
TTACATATTACTGTGGGACCATAGCCCACCATTTTACACATTTTATATCTCATGGAGAGATAACTGCTATAAACATGATTACAAGTGACTTATCAACTGTATGCTATGCCTGACTGCTATTGCCTAAGTTTGCTTATTACCAAAAGTCCCTCGATCACGAACCTTAATCACTTGTAGGGTGAACGTAAATAGTTGTGGATAGATCTATTTGGGACTGACAATCCCCGTTTGGTTTGCTAGAGGAAAGCCACCGAACGCACTTTATTTTGAAGACATAGGTTACTGGTAAATACCTATCTTGGGGGCATATTATATATTGCGTCATATTATTAAATATGATTGGCTGTCAAATCGTTGTGTGTCATGAGGCTTAGGGCAATAGAATGGTGGTACTGTGTTCGCGACACAAGTACTACAATGACTGATGTTATGGCCGTATTATGACTTAGCCCACTGTTTTATCCAATGACGGACTTGAGTTCACTATATAGCAGAAAATCACTTTTACTTGACAAACGAACTATTTTTGGGTTGAGCCAGTTAAGGCAAACCAACGAACTATTCTTGGATTGAGCCAGTTAAGGCAAACCAACGAACTATTTTTGGGTTGAGCCAGTTAGGGCAAACCAATAAACTATCTTTTGAATGACTTTGATTTTGATAATCAACGGTTTTGACTATAAATACTATGGATTTACTCGCACTCTGACTTTGATAATAAATTGTTTATTATGGAATCACAAACTCCTTGATTTTGGAAATCAAATTCTTAACTCATAAACTCTATGAACTCACCAACCATTGTGTTGACGCTTTTAGCATGTGTTTATCTCAGGTCCATAATGAGCAAAGATGGCACGGAGGAGCGCGGATTATTATGAAGGCTATAAATTTTACTATCATTCAAAAACTTATTTATTTAACTTTGAAAGCAACGGGACCTCATTTTGTAAAAACTCTGGTATTTATAAAAATTCGAATGATAAATCTTTTAAAATGACTAATATGATAATCATTTTCTACTATTAAACTGTTGTGATATGAAGTAACACCCAATCTAAATTCCGCTGCACTTTTTGAAATTGAGGGTGTTACAGTTTCCATCTTCCTTTTCTTCAAAACCTAGCCCAAGCCTTTTCATCATCTCCTTAGACACATAATTCTTATTGTAATCTAATTCAGCTATTGCATCATTTGCATAAACATTTTTCACATGGCAAGGGGTAATAAATTTCATGAAACAATCTTCCGTTTCCATTCCATAAAATATATGAACTTTTTGCTTATTCTTCTTCCCCATATCTGGTATGTCAAAAGTAACCTCCCCTTGCCAGGTACCTTCAGTTTCAACCTGATCATTCTCATCAAGAGAATTTCCCTTATCTAAGTACATTCGTCCAATACTTGAATTTGGGTCTATTTCTAACATTTGAGAACATAACATCAAACAAACCATTAGTATGTTAGTCCAATCAAAACTAAAAGATATTTTGCACTCCAATAACATCAGTAAACATTCAGAAATCAAAAGATGAATTGGTTTGATCATTATGAACAATATAAGAGTCTTTTGTGAACTTCTGGTCATAGAAGTGTGTCGTACTTGATAACAAGTACGGCGTACTTCCTCTGTTTTAATCTTTTGAAATTTCCCAGGAAAGACCGTCGTACTTGATAACAAGTGTGGCGTACTTCCTCTGTTTTCAGTCTTAATTTCTTTGTAGTTTTTAGGATATTTCAGAATTACTATTAACTTAATAATCCAGGTAATTATCATGCATAAATAATCAAAAACAAGAAAATGTCTAATTAACCAAATAAGCAAATATTTTTGTATTTTCGATGAGTCATAACATATTAACAAATGCATCAATCCAAATAACAAAGGCACATTAAAAGCAATCCTCATGTTCTCAATCTTGAATTTAAGTATTAAAAAGTTTTTGTTTTGGGTTGGTTTTGTCTCAGTGAACATTGCGAATTTTTCCAGAAAGTACGGCGGTTTAAAAAGTAAAACCGGCGTAGTTGAAATTTTTCCAGAATGTACGGCGCACAAACTATGAAGTACGGCGTACACTCAGTCTCAGAAAGCAAAAATTGATTCAGTTTTCCAGAAAACTGTACGGCTATGTTTGTAAAAAGTTTCAAAACACTAAACTAACTTGATTTATCAATGCCAATCCCCGGCAGCGGCGCCAAAAACTTTGATGTGTTTCAATAGCTTTAAATTTATAATACTAGTTTCACCATTTTTCCTTAATTTATAAAACACATGGGTAAAGTATAACCCCCGTTTATAGCAAAGGTTTAGGTAAGTCCAGGTCGTCCCAAGAGATTGTAGAAAAGCCAAGTTAGCAATTGTGTTAAAGTAAGGTTCTTAGATTGTAACATATCCAAAAACTAGTAATTTAGATTGATTGGTTGTACGATTAAAGATATGTTTATTTAGGCTAAGAAACATGGAAGTAGCATGAAAATGATAAGCAAGCAATCATGAACAAGATATATAAGCAAGAGATGCATGGTTAACACTCATACCTATAACTATCCAACATATTAAGAAACCCTTTCGACCTATGATTCTTAATATATCAAATGCATTAAGATTGGTTCATAGCAGAAGTATACATAAGCCAATTTCCTTATCAAGTTCGTTAGACATGAGATAAGGTATTAAACAAGATTATAGATGGGTTGATAAATGTTTTGTCGACCAATTTCTACAAGGTTAACACCAAGTTGCCATAGACAAACACCTTAAAATAATATCAAAATGGCAGACCCTTTCGACCTACTTCTACCACAGAGATACATCAAACATTCAACAATGATCCAAGTATAAACTCATGAATTAAATTTAGCATAGTATCAATAGTAAGCGTACATTACATTGCAAACAACCATGTGACTAAATCACCCAAATAAACAGATAACGACAACTCCATAATTGTAAAACTCATAACATTCAACATGAATTTCATAAACTTCATAATTCAATTCGACAAAGTAGAAAAATGTACCAAAGTGATTACAACGAAAGAACTAATGGTTTCACAGAGATAACTTCTCTCGGCTCGTTCTCTAAACTCTCTCACAGTACTAGAATCACGACCTAGACCTTCGATGTAGCGAACTTGGTATAAGTTCACCAATCTAACGTGGTATTCCTCCCCTACTTCTCGTTAGTTTTGGGTGTTTTTTTCCTCTGCTTATGCTCTGTACTTATATCCATATTTCGACCTAATTCAACTCCAAGGCACAGTAAATGAGGACAAGTGATCGGCCTCACCATGAATGCAATCATTAACTCAGTTTTGTAACTGTCAAGGTAAGTGCGCCGCACTTTGCAGAAAGTGCGTCGTACTTCTCTTATTTTCAATCCCTTTTACACGCCAAGCAAGTACGCCGCACAAAGTCCTAAGACCGGCGTACTTGGGTCTTTTATACTTGTATATTTCTATTTTAAATCCCTCCTTTCTTGTATTTGTCATTTAATCGTCCTTTTAGTGATATTTCTGACTTTCTTCTCTCGTTCTATCCTGCAACCAAATTAGTACCAATTCTACACAAATAGCATGATATTCTATATAATATAATAGGTAAATGATATATAATCGATGGAATAAATATGTATAATTAGAGCGTTATCAAATCCCCCATACTTAACTATTGCTTGCCCTGAAGCAATCTTAAAAATATTATTATTATTTTTATCAAGAAACCATAAGCCAAAATAACGCGACTAAGCATCTCACGAAGGTGGAAAGTATAATTCACTCACACTCATATATTGGGTATAAAAGAATCACGCTCAGTTCCTCAGACATGTTAAATAAATTACCATAGGCTTGTACATAAAACTAAACTTTACTGACATGGCGTAAGCACCAAGTAAATTTTATCAAAGAGGACTTTTATTCGAGTTATAATGTTAGGCTAAGGGTAATGATATAGGTATGGATTTAGACATGGGATTTATATAGTGAAATTGGTTATAAAAGAAAAATAATAAGTTGAAAGTCCGTTTTCTTGAAATAACGATCTCCATTTGGCACATATTCCGCCTCATATATATTTTCTTTTCTTTTCTTCTCTTTCTCTTTTTTTTTCTTCTTGGGAAATATTTGTTCTCCCCCCATACTTACGATAAACATACCACTTCGATAAAAACTTAGAAGTTTGCAACCTTCGCATTTCTTTCAAAACAGCATAATCCGTGATTATTTCTTTTCCTTCTTTTTTTTTCTTTTCTTTTCTTTTGGGGACTTCCAACATGGTTCATAGGTTTAGAAAGGCTAAAGTGTATAAATATATTTTTTTTATAGTGGATGTAAGAAACGAAATAGATAGGCTTAGAATGTTGTTCTAGTGGTATCTAGCACTAAAGATAAGCGCTATAAAAGGTTTATATAGGAAATTAGATAATCGATATGATTACTAATATAATTTTTATTGAATGGCTATTTGGTGTAAATCCTAAATTTGCCTCTTATCATTTAAAATTACTTATAACACACGAATGCGATCTTACAACGGTTTCGTAAAGATTTTAAGCACAAGTTCTAGAATAAATAAAACATCGGCACACTCATAAACAAACAAACAAGCCATAAATAAGGGAATTAGGCTGAAAATTCCTCACATTTTAAGTGGTAATGGTTATGAATATGCTAACACGTTATCAATTCCGAGTCGAATTAGCTTAAATGATTTAACTCGATTATTTTTCCAAAATATATAATAAGTGCGGCGCACTATGTTGCAACATCGTCGCACATTTATTTATTTAAAAAGCTATTTTTTTTTAAACTCATTCTAATTTATCTCAACCCCCCCCCCCTACTTATTATGAACATTGTCCTCAATGTGACAGAATATAAATAAAATAGAGAAATAGGAATGAGTTACTTTACTATAAGACGAATTCAGCAAAATTGTACGAAGTAAGGTTGAATGCTTCATACTAAATTCGAACCTGCACACATTCAAAAACAAAACAAGCAAACACAAGCACACAAATATAATCAAAAGATTAGATATATATTAATATTATTACTTAGTTATGCATCTTGATATATAGATAGTTATAGTTATTATTCCATCTTGTTCTTGTTCCCCCCATACCATTGTTTTGTTTTCCAGATACCGACACAAATTATTTGAATGCCAACAGAGGCATTAGTTACAGACCATACGAATGAAATTGTCTTAAAATGTTTCAAATGACCAGATCACTGGTCCAACCTCCAAGTACGCCGCATTTCATTCCAAGTGCGGCGGGGTGTTCTGCTGTTGTTCTTCTTCTTGTTGTTGCTGTTGCTCTGTGGTGGTGGTGGTGTTATCATTCATCCAAAGGTTCCTCCTTTACGACCTCTGGCAAATTCTTTAGCTTCCCCGTCTCACTACTCCTCAGGTACTCCAAATCCTTCATCCCAACAGCTCCAGCTTTCACCTTTCTTCCCAACATATCCATGTCTCCTTCAAGTATTATCCCCAAGCTTTTTTCCAACCTGCTGACCACATGCCTACAGCATATTCTTGTTCCTCCTGGTATCACAGCCACACTCCTCAAATGCTGAGCTATCAACCAGACTACATTTAGGTGGGACTTAGGGTGTTTCTTGTCAAAGGCATGAAGAATCCATAAATCATCATCAAGCACATACTGCTCATAATAACTCCTATGAAAGATAGATTTTACCAAGATTTTGTGACTGATCTGCAACATGGGGTTCTTAATTTTCCACACTCTCTTTTTTCCATAAATTCTCACATCTTCCCCACTGATCTCTTTCCAATATCCATCTCCATCAAACTCTTTCATGACTCTTTCTCCTCTCATGACCAGACTCCTAAACTTAGCATCACTCAACTCTTCATCAGAGTAAACTCCCAACATCCTTCCTAGCTCCCACAATGTAACAGAATATTCTTTTCCACCAAGCCTGAATTTCATCAATTCACCATTCAAAATCTCACTGTCACTCATTTCTCTTCTAACTCTTAAGGAACTGAAAAACTCCAAGAAAAATACCTTGAATACAGGTTCCTTGATATCCACAGCTTTCTTCCACATGAATGAATCAACAACTTCATCAGGGAATACTACTCTAACCAGCAACAAATTCTCAGGATCTTTCTCACAGCTTAGGTTTTTCATGACTCTCCAATCCACTATCCTGGGAATGTCAATGTCCCTGTCTTCTATCTTCATTAGCTTGTTATTAAACTCCCTCTTCTCCTCTCTTGTAGCTCCATTCCATCTTAAATTGGGGTGGTATTTAGTTTCTCTGGTATTCTTTTCCCTTTCAATAGCCCCTCTAGTTCTTATCTGTAAATAAAAAAATAATCCATAAACACCAGAATATTAGTTGTTAGTGCATACATATATCAAATTCTCTCTCAAAATTCTCATTTAAAAACACTCTGTCTCAATCTCAGACAAAAAGTGCGACGTACTTATGAACAAGTACGGCGTACAAACTAACTTAAAATGTAAGTACGGCGGTTCAGATCTGAAAACCGGCGCACATAGCATTAAGGCGCGAAATATTTGATTCTAAAGCCTCATTTCAACAATTCTATGTTTTCAAACTCCTACTACAGTTTCTCTTCATCGTTTTCTAAAAAGCCCTTTCAAAAATAAGCAGTTCTTATTTAAGGTTCAAGCATAACGGCATAATTCATAAATTTTAATTCGCTAAATTCAAGATTCTTCCTTAACTCTTCATTTCAATCTCTCCTAGATCAAATAAGCACATTTAGTTTTCTCTTTCGCAAAAATAGTGATCAAGGCTAAAAACCATAACCCTAATTCGATTCAATCACTCGTAAAGGTTATGTTTCATGAAATTGGGTAGTCCTATAAGTTCTATTTATTCTAACCAACATATAAATCAAAAAAGAGTCTAACATTTTATAAGAATAAGAATAAAAACCTAAAAAAATTACGAAATAAAATCAAACAAAAAAATGGATAAACATACCGAAGACATGATAATGTGGATTGTTTACTTTTGAAAGATTTTTCTGTGGAAATTTTTATCAAAGTGGTAGCGGTTTCTCTCTTCTTGTGTGTGAAAATGTTGTGAGTTATGAAAAAGATTCAAGTTATATTTATAGTCCCGCTCAGAAGTGCGGCGTACTTGATCCCAAGTACGGCGTACTTGCTGCAAATTTTCCACAGTCAACTATTTCAACTAACATGCATATGTAAAAACATTCAATCCACATATAATCAAACTTCATTATATTCATTCATTCATCAAAACATTCCTTAAGTTTCCAGGATACAATGTTTCGGTACGTTTTATTCAAATGATGAAAATAACATAGAAATGAAAAATAAAAACGAGAAAAATAAACTTAGGAGTGTGTGTTGTTACTCATGTCCGTTATCCATAAATTTTCAAGCTCTGAAATAACCGGGTGACATAACATCACTCAGCTTGTATTCTCCAGAAATTTTTCTTCCAGTTTTCACCTATGGAGCAGCAACCACAAATGGCATTCGTTGCTTATTCTCCAAACAAATCTCGGCCCAAAGAGTTATTTGTCCGATATTGTAACTAATAATACTCCTAGTGTGTTCCAAGAATGGTCTCCCTAAGACAACTCCAGTTTTTACTTTCTCTTCCACGTAGAATTCTAACTCGTACTCTTTTGTTTTTTCAATAGAATCATCATTAGTCTCTCCAACCAAATTCATAAGTAGTTTCTTGTTGACTTTCTTTTCTTCATTCTCTAGAGTTTAATAACTTAGTCCCAATTGGTCCCCTAGTTCTTGAGAAATAAGGTTTCTCTCAATATCAAGGTCCAAAATTCCATCAGAAACAAATACCCCCTCAACATAGCATGGTGTGATGTATTTTTCTCCAACTTCTTCCTCATCAGCCATCCTATGAATTGAAAAGACTTTAGTATCCTTACTCATTTCAGATGTTAGTATGTTCAGTTTCTCGAACCTTTCTTCAATAGTGTTTGTCTTTTGGCAAATAGTGAGTATACCTTTAGCAAAATCCACGGATCCCTTTGCTAACACCAAGAATGGTCTTCCTAAAATGACACTAGGCACCCATTCATCATCGCTTGGGTTAACGTAAAATTCCACCAAGAACACATCAACATTCATTTGAACTAGCAACTTTTTATTGATAATTTTGTTTCCATCTTCCTTTTCTTCAAAACCTAGCCCAAGCCTTTTCATCATCTCCTTAGACACATAATTCTTATTGTAATCTAAGTCAGCTATTGCATCATTTGCATAAACATTTTCCACATGGCAAGGGGTAATAAATTTCATGAAACAATCTTCCGTTTTCATTCCATAAAATATATGAACTTTTTGCTTATTCTTCTTCCCCATATCTGGTATGTCAAAAGTAACCTCCCCTTGCCAGGTACCTTCAGTTTCAACCTGATCATTCTCATCAAGAGAATTTCTCTTATCTAAGCACATTCGTCCAATAATCGAATTTGGATCCATTTCTAACATTTGACAGCATAACATCAAACAAACCATTAGTATGTTAGTCCAATCAAAAATAAAATATATTTTGCACTCCAATAACATCAGTAAACATTCAGAAAATCAAAAGATGAATTGGTTTGATCATTATGAACAATATTAAAGTCTTCTGTGAACTTCTGGTCATAGAAGTGTGTCGTACATGATAACAAATGCGGCGTACTTCCTCTGTTTTAATCTTTTGAAATTTCCCAGGAAAGACCGTCGTACTTGATAACAAGTGCGGCGTACTTCCTCTGTTTTCAGTCTTAATTTCTTTGTAGTTTTTAGGATATTTCAGAATTACTATTAACTTAATAATTCAGGTTATTATCATGCATAAATAATCAAAAACAAGAAAATGTCTAATTAACCAAATAAGCAAATATTTTTGTATTTTCGATGAGTCATAACATATTAACAAATGCATCAATCCAAACAACAAAGGCACATAAAAAGCAATCCTCATGTTCTCAGCCTTGAATTTAAGCATTAAAAAGTTTTTGTTTTGGGTTGGTTTTGTCTCAGTGAACATTGCGAATTTTTTCCAGAAAGTACGGCGGTTTAAAAAGTAAAACCGGCGTATTTGAAATTTTTCCAGAATGTACGGCGCACAAACTATGAAGTACGGCGTACACTCAGTCTCAGAAAGCAAAAAGTGATTCAGTTTGCCAGAAAACTGTACGGGTATGTTTGTAAAAAGTTTCAAAACACTAAACTAACTTGATTTATCAATGCCAATCCCCGGCGGCGGCGCCAAAAACTTTGATGTGTTTCAATAGCTTTAAATTTATAATAATAGTTTCACCATTTTTCCTTAATTTATAAAACACATGGGTAAAGTATAACCCCCGTTTATAGCAAAGGTTTAGGTAAGTCCAGGTCGTCCCAAGAGATTGTAGAAAAGCCAAGTTAGCAATTGTGTTACACTAGGCACCCATTCATCATCGCTTGGGTTAGCGTAAAACTCCACCAAGAACACATCAACATTCATTTGAACTAGCAACTTTTTATTGATAATTTTGTTTCCATCTTCCTTTTCTTCAAAACCTAGGCCAAGCCTTTTCATCATCTCCTTAGACACATAATTCTTATTGTAATCTAAGTCAGCTATTGCATCATTTGCATACACATTTTCCACATGGCAAGGGGTAATAAATTTCATGAAACAATCTTCCGTTTCCATTCCATAAAATATATGAACTTTTTGCTTATTCTTCTTCCCCATATCTGGTATGTCAAAAGTAACCTCCCCTTGCCAGGTACCTTCAGTTTCAACCTGATCATTCTCATCAAGAGAATTTCTCTTATCTAAGTACATTCGTCCAATACTTGAATTTGGGTCTATTTCTAACATTTGACAACATAACATCAAACAACCATTAGTATGTTAGTCCAATCAAAACTAAAAGATATTTTGCACTCCAATAACATCAGTAAACATTCAGAAATCAAAAGATGAATTGGTTTGATCATTATGAACAATATAAGAGTCTTTTGTGAACTTCTGGTCATAGAAGTGCGTCGTACTTGATAACAAGTACGGCGTACTTCCTCTGTTTTAATCTTTTGAAATTTCCCTGGAAAGACCGTCGTACTTGATAACAAGTGCGGCGTACTTCCTCTGTTTTCAGTCTTAATTTCTTTGTAGTTTTTAGGATATTTCAGAATTACTATTAACATAATAATTCAGGTTATTATCATGCATAAATAATCAAAAACAAGAAAATGTCTAGTTAACCAAATAAGCAAATATTTTTGTATTTTCGATGAGTCATAACATATTAACAAATGCATCAATCCAAACAACAAAGGCACATAAAAAGCAATCCTCATGTTCTCAGCCTTGAATTTAAGCATTAAAAAGTTTTTGTTTTGGGTTGGTTTTGTCTCAGTGAACATTGCGAATTTTTTCCAGAAAGTACGGCGGTTTAAAAAGTAAAACCGGCGTATTTGAAATTTTTCCAGAATGTACGGCGCACAAACTATGAAGTACGGCGTACACTCAGTCTCAGAAAGCAAAAAGTGATTCAGTTTGCCAGAAAACTGTACGGGTATGTTTGTAAAAAGTTTCAAAACACTAAACTAACTTGATTTATCAATGCCAATCCTCGGCGGCGGCGCCAAAAACTTTGATGTGTTTCAATAGCTTTAAATTTATAATAATAGTTTCACCATTTTTCATTAATTTATAAAACACATGGGTAAAGTATAACCCCCGTTTATAGCAAAGGTTTAGGTAAGTCCAGGTCGTCCCAAGAGATTGTAGAAAAGCCAAGTTAGCAATTGTGCTAAAGTAAAGTTCTTAGATTGTCACTTATCCAAAAACTGGTAATTTAGATTGATTGGTTTTACGATTAAAGATATGTTTATTTAGGCTAAGAAACATGGAAGTAGCATGAAAATGATAAGCAAGCAATCATGAACAAGATATATAAGCAAGAGATGCATGGTTAACACTCGTACCTATAACTATCCAACATATTAAGAAACCCTTTCGACCTATGATTCTTAATATATCAAATGCATTAAGATTGGTTCATAGCAGAAGTATACATAAGCCAATTTCCTTATCAAGTTCGTTAGACATGAGATAAGGCATTAAACAAGATTATAGATGGGTTGATAAATGTTTTGTCGACCAATTTCTACAAGGTTAACACCAACTTGCCATAGACAAACACCTTAAAATAATACCAAAATGGCAGACCGTTTACCTACTTCTACCACAGAGATACATCAAACATTCAACAATGATCCAAGTATAAACTCATCAATTAAACTTAAGAATAGTATCAATAGCAAGCGTACATTACATTGCAAACAACCATGTGACTAAATCACCCAAATAAACATATAACGACTACTCCATAATTGTAAAACTCATAACATTCAACATGAATTTCATAAACTTCATAATTCAATTCGACAAAGTAGAAAAATGTACCAAAGTGATTACAACGAAAGAAATAATGGTTTCACAGAGATAACTTCTCTCGGCTCGTTCTCTAAACTCTGTCACAGTACTAGAATCACGACCTAGACCTTCGATGTAGCGAACTTGGTATAAGTTCACCAATCTAACGTGTTATTCCTCCCCTACTTCTCGTTAGTGTTGTGTGTTTTTTTCCTCTGCTTATGCTCTGTACTTATATCCATATTTCGACCTAATTCAACTCCAAGGCACAGTAAATGAGGACAAGTGATCGGCCTCACCATGAATGCAATCATTAACTCTGTTTTGTGACTATCAAGGTAAGTGCGCCGCACTTCGCAGAAAGTGCGTCGTACTTCTCTTATTTTCAATTCCTTTGACCCGCCAAACAAGTACGCCGCACAAAGTCCTAAGACCGGCGTACTTGGGTCTTTTATACTTGTATATTTCTATTTTAAGTCCCTCCTTTCTTGTATTTGTCATTTAATCGTCCTTTTAGTGATATTTCTGACTTTCTTCTCTCATTCTATCCTGCAACCAGATTAGTACTAATTCTACACAAATAGCATGATATTCTATATAATATAATAGGTAAATGATATATAATCGATGGAATAAATATGTATAATTAGAGCGTTATTATCTCAATCTATTAAACATGGAAAATGGCATAATACTCACGCTAGCACCTAAATCGGCTAATGCATTTTGAATAAACAAATCACCAATATGTCAAGGTAGAGTAAAATTCCCTAGGTCTTTTTCTGTTGGTGGTAACTTGTTTTACAAAATGTCATTTTTATACTAAACAAGGGGTCTTTCTCTTTCACTTCTACACAACATTTACTATATGAAATGTCTTTTACGAGATATTTTTCCCGCACGTTGCAGCTGGTGCAAAAACATTTGTTTTGTAGCTAAAACATAAACCTTTAACACAATCATGTTTTTTCAATAAAGTGTTAAGCAGTAATAAAGTAAATGGTCTAAAAGAGTTTAATAGATTAGGGGTTAATTTGTTATAATGGTGAACTTAAGGGGTGCTAAAATATATATTTGCACGGGTGAAAAAACGTTTATTTTATAGTTGCTAAAATAAAGTTTTAACAATTCTATATTTTTTCGGAAAAATGTGTTAGCAATAATAAGAAAATGTAAAAGGAGTGAAAATATAAAGTTTAGTGGGTTTAACGTTTAGTTTGGTATATTACTGAACTAAAAAGGATGAGAAATATAGGCTTTAGTAAGCCTAAGGGCTAATTTGTTATAATATTAAACTCAAAAAGATGTTAAAGTATAAATATATTGAATTAAGGGGTTAATTTAATGATTTTTTGAACTTTGAAAGGGTGGTTTGGAAGTTTCCCAAATGTTACTATAGATGAACAACAACATTTGGTTGACAAATGTTATATAGTAAATTTTGAGGAAAAAAAAAGTATCATCGCAATGTGCTAAAACTCTTCTACGTATCCATATAAATATTATGTAAATGCATAAACTGAAATATTTTATAAATTTTATTTTACAGATACTTTTATATCTATTGCAAAATAATAAAATCCTAAGAGCACCAAGTACCCTGTTGTTCCTTCGTGTGGTGTTATTGGAAAAGTGTTGTCACATCAGCACCTTTTCCCATAAAATCAGAATTCATCACAACGCCAAAAATATCCATCCACCCTATAACATTAGTTTCTAGCTCTGTTGTAAAAATCGGCCCAGGCCGCTGATTAATCGGCGCATAATCGCTGATCGGTCACTAAGCGCCCGAATTTATCATAATCGGCCTATTTAATCGGTTTGGTCAAAGATCGCTTAAAAATCGGTCAACAAACCGATTAATCGAACAAAATCGGTCTAATCAGACATAATCTCTTAAAAATCGATCAACAAAATCGCTTAACTATCATACAAAATTGCTTAAAAATTGGTAAACAAACCGATTAATCGGACAAAATCGGTCAATGTTCGCTTAAAAATGGTCAACAAATGGACTAATATCTATGTTTGACTTTGAACTTTGAAGAAGTATGTATTATTTTTATATTTGAACACTTGAAATATTTGAACTTTGATGCACTATGCTTATCTCATACATATAATATAAAATTACAATTTTGTGCATAAAAAACCTAATCCGATTAATCTCCGCCTAACCGATTAATCGCTAGGCCCTACCCGACCGCCTCACTAGCGCCTAACGATTTTACAACCTTGGTTTCTAGTGTTGTCGTGCACCTCTGGACCCCACATTTTTTTCATTTATTTAAATAAACCAGCACATTTAACTAAAATTAAAATTTCATTAATAAAAAATATACATTAAAAAAATACAACTTAGTGATTAAGGTCCCATAAACGTCCACGATATTTTGTTGAAGTTCGTAGTTCACTCGCCTATCTCGAAGTTCTTACTTTTTCCTTCGATGTGTATTGCATCGTTCGATCCAAGTACGTGTAATATTCGGTTGTGGAGAAACATACAATTCATCAAATTCACAAACTACGAAATCTTGATCTTTCAATATCATGTTAAGTAATATGATGCAACAATACATGATTCTTCGTAGTGTATTGATTTGGAAAGCATGTGCGGGTTTTTGTATAATTCTCCAACGACTTTGTAGGATTCCGAAAGCTCTTCGATATCTTTTCTAGCACTTTTTTGAACTCTTTTAAACTTCATAGTTTTTGTATCCCATGCAATAGAATATGTATTAACAAATGTAGATCACTGAGAATAAATTCATTCCGATAAATAGTAACCTTTTCCATATGTTTTTCCATATACTACAAAAGGAGCTTCCATAGCTATATCATCAAGAAGGTCATCAAATAACGGTGAAGTGGATAAAAAATTTGAGGTCATTATTTGCCCCCGGAACACCAAAATATGCATGCCAAATCTACAAATTTTGTGACGCAACGGCTTCAAGCATTGGAGTTTGGTATTTATGGCCACGTCTTTTGAATTGCCCATGTAAGCCCTTTGGATCATTTGTCCATTTCCTGTGCATACAATCAGTGCTCTTGAGCATTCCCGGGAGTCCATGTTTTTCTTTGTGCAATGCATATATATGTCGGATATCATTTAAATCGGGTTTTCTCAAAAACTCTTTAAAGTATAAAGTATATATGCATATAGTGAAGTTCACGTGAACAACGTTCACCAATCTGCAAGTACTCGTTGTTCATGTATCAAAAGTGAAATGGGTATAAGTCGGGTGGTGGTGATCGGATGCTCGGTTTTCAGTGTTGAACGGTAAGGACCCCGTGAAAAGGATGATATTCCTGTAGTCGAGGTAACACTAGCATTGACCGGGTACCTTCATCTAATCTTGTAAGAGAATTTGGTACCTTCTTCTTAGAGAATTTGGCAACTTCTTCTTACCTCGTAGGGGAGCGTGAAGATAATGGTTTATGTGATACCTTCGTCTTACCTCGTAGGAGAAGGTGGAGAGAAGGGTTTGAGTGGTAGAGATGATAATGAATGTTGATCCACTATTGGTGGAGTAGAGCCTATAGAGGTTGCCAGGTGAAGTTGTATGTACTTGCTTGCTTACCCTAAATCCTTCTATCATATGTATATATATGAAGAAGTTAGGGTAGGAGATGTAGTGATGTGGTCTAAAGGCGTGTCCATCATATAGGCTTTTGGGCCATTATTTGATTAATGGGCTTGTATAGTAATATCCAAGCCCGAAGGACATATATTGTAGTATACATACGCCATCAAGCCCCCAGTCTAGTATAGTATGATGCTTCGATCATAATATGGTAGACTTATATGTGTGAGTCATGTGGTGGAAAGAGGGTGCACGGGTACCTTCGTCTTACCTCGTAGGAGAGGGTGAAGAGAAAGGTTTGATATGCCCTGAAAATGTTTCATTTTGTTAATGGCTTTCATGTAGTCTAACAATCATGGGCTAGGACTGGGTCGATATGTATACATGTGGCAGTCTCGCGCAATATAATACATGGATTATGGGGTGCTAGACTAACGTTTATTGAGCAGGTAATAGCCGATTGCTGATGTATGAGCCTAAAGGGCGTTCGAGCCTTATATTAGGATGCTCGGGGCCGATAGTTAGTCATTTGAGGCTGATGTAGGCACTTGGGGCTGATATTGAGCCATTTGAAGATAATGTTAGGCGCTTGGTGTAATACCCCCAACTCGGAATATGGCAGCGGAACATGGTTTGGGGTGTTACTTCTAGGTAAGATAGTCACAAATATGGCAGTCCCAAATAAGCAGTCCCAAGTGAGCTTATACCAAGACACAAATAACGAAAATAAGCCAAGCAAAAGTTCGACCAAACCAAAATAAGCTTGAACCAAACAAACACCCTCGGACCGAGACCAAATAATGCAATCTTAACCAAAATAATATCCAAATCCAAATTTGAAACACAACCAAATTTATAGTGAATCCAAATCAAGACCTAGACCAAATGAAGAGCAAAAACCAACCTCACTCGTGACCCATACAGGTCACGACCCGGATCTCAGTCGGGTTTAACCCGACCCGAACTCATAACGTGTCAAAAAAACATTACCTTAATAGATTAATACCACACGAGAATAGTTCCAAAAACGTTTTTATTCCAATTTATTCCACGAAACATTTATAAATTGTTTTACATTTGAGTTAATAAAAGAAAAGATGATAAAATAGGTTTATGTGTATGTCATACCCACAGATCATGAGGAGCGAGAGAGATGAGGAAGAGGTGGTATAGCAGTGTGATGACGGTGCTATTCACAAACCAAAAACAAAACCGAAACCCTAAGTGTGGCCCTGCACTCTAAACCGAAGCAAACAACAAACCTTGGTCTTCTCTTGATCTTGATGATGGTAGTGGCTATGATGTGGTGATGGCGTACGGTGGCAGCTGAGATGGCCGTGGAGATGGCAGCGGCAGTGCAGAGAGGTGGTGGTGGTAATCTATTGTTTTCGGCAGTGTAGAGAGAGGAATAAGAGAGTGAAAGTGATGGTGAGGTGCAACAGTTGTTAAAGAGGGAAAAGGTGGCCGATAGGTAATGGTGGTTGTGGTGGCCAATGTAGGAGGTACGGTGGCTGGAAACCCTAGAGAGAGGAGGAGAGGGAAATATTAGATATAGGGTTGAGGTGTGAGAGTATGAAGTGAAGTTACGAAACCGTAAGAGGGTTATAAGACCATCTAGGGACCATTTGTGCCAAAACAAAAGTAAAAGGGGCTGCGAGTAATATTCCACAAGGATTGCTGTTGTAATTTAGGAAATCTTTTATAAACATATAGAGTGGGTCCCATTTGACGTAGTAAACTTGCGTTTAAAATACGGGACTTTCGCCATTGAGTCTGGAATAATTTTTCCAATAGAAACGAGTATTTACACGTATTGTTTCCTTGGATTTAATTTAAAATCAATAATTCAAATTGTTTCAAGTGTTTTAGGTTGTGCCGACCTCGTACCGTTGTGCTCTACTACTTTTGATGCCGTTGTATTTTACTAGTTGTGATACCTTGTATTGCTGCATATTGAGGTGAGTTCATAGCCCCACTCTTATTTATCTTAATTGTTTTGTAAACTATTTTACATGTTACTATTTTTACTATGATCACATTGAAAACTGTATTTTGAACCAAAAACTTTGCTGAACGCTTGATTAACACTAAGTACCACTTTTGCCACAAACAAGTCCCTCGATCATGCACCATTAATCACTAGCGAGTAAGCGCGAATATAGTTTATAGGCCTATAGGAACTGACCAGCCCGCCATGTTTGACCAAGGACGGCAACATGTGATGTGCTATATTCGAGTTAACTAGGTATTTGGCAAGCTACTTACTTGGGGGCAAATGTTATTATAATTCCGCGGTTACTGTCGACTAACATCAATGTTATTGGTGCCGGTTAACATTTTGCGTGACATGAGCTTAGTGCAATGTTAATTTTTGAACTTACGGGTGTATAACAACGTAACCCACTTTCTCTTAAACTTGAAATCTTGTAATCAACTACTTTATTTTTAAACCTATGAATTCACTCAACCTTTGTGTTGACTTTTAACATGTTTTATCTCAGGTGTTAGATCTTTTCCGCTGCATAACTTACTTTTGGAGGAGCTTGGCGAAGGGCATGACATGGTCATAGATGACTCTGAAAACTATTTGGCACCGCTTTAATCCTTTTATGGACCTATATTTTCCGAACTATTTTTGAATGATGTAAATTGAATGCTTTCAATTATGAAATTTCTTCTAATACGGCTTAAGTAAAACCGTTCTTTGTACCTTGTGTTGTGATAACTATTGAATAGCACCCCACGACCTGTATGCTTCCACTGTACCGCTTTAACCATAGGTTTAGTCTTAGACTAGTGGTCGAGTCGTGTTTAGTCAAGACTCATGGGAGTCTCAGCCATGTCGTACTCGAGGTTAGAAAACCTCGAGTCAACTTTTTATGTTAGTTGTCTTTTATTTTATTTTCGTCATTTATTTATTTATTTGTTTGTCAATATTGTGTTTCGGATAAATATTTGGATAACTTGGGATTTGATTTGGACATTGGACTTGGATATTATAATAAACCTATGTTTGAATGAGATTGGACATTATTGGATTTACAGTATTAGCCGATGGACCTTATGGATGATTTTGGTACTGAAGACGCAAGAGTATGTTAGACTCATAAGAGTTTAACATATTTGGACCCGAACATACACAAAATGGTCGATAAACTTGACAACTAATATACACGTGAATGATAATGTCTAATTATATATATATAGTTAACTTGTAAAATGTGACGATAAAACTTATATTATTCAATAGTCGAAACGACTTAGAAATGCTTTATAAACGGATGCATCATGTCTAAATTTCGATAAAACTTTTTATAACTTAATCGTTATAACTATTTAATAACCTAAAATCTTTTCGAAACTTATACGTTTTCTTTCTAAATCATGACGTTTTATCAACTATTTGGGAAATGGGTAAAAGACCGAAACAACCTATCTATGTTTTCCTTTTCGTTTGCTTGTTTTATCTTCTCTTTCTTATTCTCTTTTCCTCCTTTTGTTACTTTAACCTTTTCTACGTATTCATAGTGTTCGCCGACTTTTAGTACTTTAACTTTTCCCTTATTATCCACACGAGTCATAAAAGTTTATTTCTTTCAAACGCCATTGAAACTAAACCGTTTTCATTTCAAATACGAGTAATGTGTTATAAACCACTTTGAGGATTATTTCTGAAACATTCCATTTACTCATTAGGTTGTGCTGAAGTTCACTTGCTGTGCTGTACCATCTGATCATTTGTGATATCTTGTTTCTCTACTACTACTACTAAGGTGTGATTCATAGCCCCACTTTACTTTTGAACTATTTTATAAACCCATGGGGGAGATACATGCTACTTACTTTTTTTTATGAACACAATTGTTTAAACATATGCTTTCCTGACTAAGATGATAATGCTACGTACCGCCCTTGCCAAAAGCAAGTCCCTCGATCATGAACCATTAATCACTCTCGAGTGAGCACGAATATAGTTTATAGGCCGATAGGAACTAGCCATCCCGCCATGCTTGACCAAGGACGGCAACACGTGATGTGCTATATTCGAGTTAACCAGGTAGTCGGCAAGCTACATGCTTGGGGGCAAATTGTGATATTATTATTGTTATTTATTTTACATCAATGTTATTGATGCCGGTTAAGCTTTGAGTGTCATGAGCTTAGCAATGGTTACGATGCTTTACCCGATATTTGTATATGTTACTTATATCTGCCAGACTCTGAAAAATCTTGTGTTCAACTATTTATTTTAAACTTATGAATTTCACTCAACTTTTGTGTTGACTTTTTAGTATGTTTTATCTCAGGTAATTGATGCTCACTGTGCTGGCACTGGAAGTGGCATGAAGACTATGGACGGCTATCTGTTTTTATTTCTACTTTACTTTATTTCATCATTCGAAAACCCTTTTACGTTGTGTCTTACTTTTCCGCTGTGCTTTATTATTGAGAATTTTGTAAACTCTAATGCTTTATTAAGCTTCGACTGATGTGTTTAAATAAAACGACTTGTTATGAGGTCATTTCTATGATTGTGACTATCTTACCCGGAAGTAACACCCCAAACCATGTTCCGCTGCAATATTTTGAGTTGGAGGTGTTACACTTGGGGGCCGACGTTAAGCCGTTTGAGGCTAATGTCAGGCACTTAGGGCCGATATTGAGCCATTTGAGGCTAATAATAGGCACTTGGGACTCATATTGAGCCATTTTAAGCTGATGTAAGGCACTTGGCGCCAATATTAAGCCCGTTGGCATGTGAGCCCGTTGGCTTATGAGCCTGAAGAGTCAGAAACCAGGGTCAGGGTAAGAGACCAAAGGGGGTTAGAGCCTAAAGGCGTTTGAACAAGTTTGACTAGGCCGAATTTTCAACACTTTATTTTTTATTTTTTTTATAAAGGACATAGCTTATCATAATAGTTCTATTATTTCAACCAAATAATGATGATTAAGTCAAGAATGAATAATAAACTAGTTTAGCTCATTGAAGCATTTTGTCAAACACTTGATGTGCGACTTTTAAACGATAGTTTGATGAGTTCATAAAAGCATAAAATATGAGATTTTAAAACTTGGAAAAAGGGGAGTATCACCGTTAATAGATCAAGACGAGAAGGAGCGAAACGAGCTTTATTTGTGCCAGGTCCCACGGATGGCACCATGTTCACGTATGAAATGGGTATACGTCGGGTGGTGATGATAGGATGCTCAGTTTCCGGTGTTGAACGGTAAGGACCCCGTGAGAAGGATGATGTTCCTGTAGTCGGGGTAACACTAACATTGACCGGGTACCTTCGTCTCATCTTGTAAGAGAGGATGAAGAGAAGGGTTTATGTGGTACCTTCTTCTTACCTTGTAGGGGAGGGTGAAGATAAGGGTTTATGTGATACCTTTGTCTTACCTTGTAGGAGAAGGTGAAGAGNGTGGTGATGATAGGATGCTCAGTTTCCGGTGTTGAACGGTAAGGACCCCGTGAGAAGGATGATGTTCCTGTAGTCGGGGTAACACTAACATTGACCGGGTACCTTCGTCTCATCTTGTAAGAGAGGATGAAGAGAAGGGTTTATGTGGTACCTTCTTCTTACCTTGTAGGGGAGGGTGAAGATAAGGGTTTATGTGATACCTTTGTCTTACCTTGTAGGAGAAGGTGAAGAGAAGGGTTCGAGTGGTAAAGACATAATAAATGTAGATCCACTCTTGGTGGAGGATGAGCCTATGGAGGCTGCCAGGTGAAGTTGTATGTGCTTGCTTGCTTACCCTAAATCCTTTTATCATATGCTGTATATAGGAGGGAGTTGGGGTAGGAGATGTGGTGATGTGGCCTGATGGCCTGCCCATCATTTAGGCTTTTGGGCCTTTATAGATTAGTGGGCTTGTATAGTAATATCCAAGCCCGGAGGACTTAATGTATATATTGTAGTATACATACGTCATTACTCGTCAAATGCATCGGGTGTTGTGCCATATGACAACTGGCGTATGGTCGATGTACATTTCATGATAGGACTAATACTTAAACGACCCAAAGCATCATGTCGTTGTTTAAAAGAAAACAGAAGTATTCAGGAAGAGAGTCAACAATGTAATTGATAATATCTTTAACTATTTGTTTAAAAAGTTTTGAACTCATATGATACCTTCGCCTAAAATTCCTCTTCCTATATTTAGGTGGACTATCTTCAATTACCCATTCTTCCGCCTCTTCTCGGTTACGGGGTGTGTATGTCCTAGGGATCCAAACTCTTGGCTTCTTGATCATTCAAAGCTTGAAATTGTTGATAATATTGAGAATACCGTTTCACATCTTCTTGAGAATAAAGATCATATTCATTGGTAAGTTAAAAAGAAACGTATTATTGAGATGTGTATGTTTACGTGTGTGTAAAATAAGAATATTAATAGGGTACCCACTTCGTGCCGTCTGGTTGCGTTTTTCGGGATCAGTTTGGCTAGTCATGACGGCACATGACACCAAAACGCGAGCCATGGTACTCACCTCGCGCCATCCGATTGCGTTTTGCCAAAAAACACATGCGAAAATGCTAAATACCGAGGCCTCCGATGCGCCACAATAGAACCTAGTTACAAAGTACACTCTTCTATACTACTATATAAAGCATTTAAGTTGTAGGCTTCACCAAAAATTAAGATTAGGAGCTCCAATTATAGAGTGACATGTGTCACTTCTTAACTAAAAAATCACCTTTATTTTCAAATTGAAATATCTTTTGATCTATTTATTTTTTTAATGATCTAATTTCACTATATTTTCTAAAATTTTGTGCTCTTTAATTCAACATCCATTTTGATATATTTTTATAAGTTTTTAATTTTTGCATTTTTAATGGGTTATTTGATTCAAATTTTTACAACTTTAACCTTTAGAGTTGCGATCCTTTGCAAAGTAAAAAAATTTAAAAAGGCTAAAAAGCCACTCACAATGTGACAAGTGTCCACCACCCATTCCCTCCTTTTTTTTTCTTATTAAATTCGGTTAGGGGGTATAATGGTCATTTAACTCGTTTTTTAATTCCACCTTAAATTTCAAACGCAAATAACGCTTAAACGACAAACTTTTACAAAAAACCGATTTCACCATAATTTTGAAAATTTAATCCTCTTTAATTTGGTATAAATCTTTTTAATTTTTTAGAAACTTTTTTTTTGACATATTCATTGGGTCATGATTTTCTTAAAAATTTTAGCATTTTCGGCTCTAATTTTGTCTAGTTTAAAGGCCGAATTTTGCAAAACTTAAAACACGAAAGTTGTAGCTTCTTGGCCATTCTTTACCCAGAAATTTAAATCACTCAAATCCGATATGATATGAGTGAGATATCGCGCGTTAAAGATGACATATTAGTCATATTTAGTGCACACAAAGTGTTTGATAAAATGAGTAAAAAAGATTTTTCATATAAAAATACATTTAAATGCACTAGTTGGTCAAGTTATTTTCAATTTACCAAAACTATCAGTTTGTTTTGTTAAATAGAATTGATGGACCCAAACATTTGATCAAATTGATGAACCTGCAAAAATTGATGAACCTGAAATTTGATGAACCTGAAAAGAACTGTGATCAATTTGATGAACCCAAACATTTGATCAAATTTGATGAACCTGAAATTGATGATCTTGAAAAAATTGATGAACCTGAAATTTGATGAACCTGAAAAAATTGATAAACCCAAACATTTGATCGAATTTGATGAACCTGAAATTGATGAATCTGAAAAAATTGATGAACCTGATATTGATGAACCAAAGTAACTGATGAACAAAATGTCTTTTTTTAAAAAAACAGTTAATAAGATTCATCAGTTAATATGGTTCATCAGTTATCAAAAATAACTGATGAACGTTATCAAATATAGCTGATGAACATTATCAAAAAATAACTGATGACAATATCAAAAATAACTGATGAACATTATTTTTTTGAAAAAAAAAATAACTGATGAACGTTATAAAAAATAACTAACGAACAATATCAATAATAACTGATGAACGTTATTTTTTTCAAAAACTGATGAACATTATAAAAAATAACTGATGAACGTTATCAAAACTGATGAACAATATAAAAAATAACTGATGAACGTTATTTTTCGAGAAATTAGAAACCACAAAACATTCGAAACTGACTCATGCTGCACAACAGAAACTTTCTCAACCTAAAACTCACTATTTATTTATTACTACGTCTTTTTTACTTACATGCATATATAGCAATCCAACAGGCCAAAAAAAATCAAAACACAAACTTTTTCAACCATGCATTAAGCCAGCATTAAACCAACTAATCATTTGTTCTATCAAATACTAAAGTTTTTTTTATGATAAATAAAACATCAGAATCCGATGAATACTTTTAAGTCGACAACTAGTACAATAATTTCATTGAGGCATTTCATCGAACACGTAATAAGCGTTTCATAAAAGCTTGGTTTGTTTAAGAAAACAAAAATGAAACCATACAAAAATCATAAAAGATGACGATTTGATGTTTATTTTGTTTTGTTAATTATAATCGTAATTAAAGGTGTACAAGAACATACCATTTCGTTTCCCCTATTCGTTGAACTAGCAGAAAATAGGTATTTTGTGATGTTTTCGAATCAATTATGAATAGTGATATGATCATCAGTTTGTTGATTTAGTTTATGTGTCGAAAGACAATAAATTTGACATATGAAGAATTGACATGTATGATACAAAGAGAAAGAAAAATCAAATTGAATAGGTGAGCTACATGAAGATGTGTTGAAAGTTAAAACCCAGATAGACTATAATTTTGAAGAAAATGACCAGCATACCTCTGTTTTATTTGATGGTCTAAACTTGGTTAGATCTTGAATTAAAATCCAACGGTGGTAATTACTTTTTAGCCTTTTTAAATTTACAAGTCTTTCTAATTGATCGGTAACCTATTTGAATCAATACAAACTTGATTCGTCAAAATTATAACTTTTGGGGGACTGTTTGACGGTCTTTATGTCATGGGAAAGTTACAAGGAACCCAAACAAACACATACAACGAACACATATACTTTCGGAGTGTTGTGTAACGAATTTACTAAGCGGGTACGGAGTTATGGGAGAGTTGGATTAGCAATTCATTCCTTATATTTTTATTATAACTATATTTTTTTCGCCGCCGCTGTGCGCGGGCTAGTAATCCAAAAGTCACCCACTAGCAAGTTAGAAACTTTTGTTAAAAACTAGTTAACTTTTGTGCAATCTCAAGATTTAATCTCACAAAAATTAACAAAAAAGCAAGTTAAAAACTAGTTAACCCTTGTCTTAATAAAAAAAACAAAACCACACCCATCTTCTCTCATGAACATCAACACAAACATGAACAACAACAACTGAAACACACACACAAGTAACCGAACAACACACACCCCCACCTTAAAACAAAACACACCCACCTTAAAAAAAACCTTAAATTCATCAAACCCAGATCAGATCAGATCTGTTTCAATGGAGAGCGCGTGTATAAAGGAGGTAAACAGATCGGCATCGGTGGCGTTTGCACCAGACGCGCCGTATCTAGCAGCAGGAACAATGGCAGGAGCAGTTGATATGTCATTTAGTTCATCTGCAAATCTTGAAATATTTAAACTTGATTTTCAATCTGATGATCGGCAGCTTGTTTTAGCTGGTGCTATTTCTAGTTCTGAGCCTTTTAATAGATTGTCTTGGGGGAGATCACCTGGTTCTGATGGTGGTGGTTTTGATTTGGGTATTGTTGCTGGTGGTCTTGTTGATGGGAATATTGGGATTTGGAATCCCAACCTTTTAATTAGGTAAAATTATTTGCTTTTGATTTGATTGTCTTGAATTTTTATGTGATTTGTAATGTTGTTGATAATTTTGATATTGGATCTGATGATAAAGTAATGAATTTTATGTGTTTGCGATTTTATAAGACTAATTGGCGGAAAGTTTTTTATTGCAATTTTGTGCTATAATAGTTTGATAGTTCGTAAGGATGTCATTAAGATTCAGATTGGGCGTTGAATGATAGGAATGGGATGTCGTCTATATCCGTATTGGGTTTAAAAATGATATTAGCATTAGGGGTGTAGAATGTAGGTGAATTGAGTTAGGGTTAATGGGAAAATTGGGATTTGTAATTCAAACATTTTGATAGGGATTTTGGTTTTTGGTTGATTTGTTGGATTATTGGTAAATTTATGTGTGATTTGATTTGATTATGTTAAGATCGAATGTGGAATTGTTATGTAATTGGTAATGTAATAGGAAACCGACCCACTGATCGATTAGTAATTGGTAATGTAGTAGTTGAGAAGTTTGATCTGTGGATCTCATGATATAGGAACGATCTTTATATGAGTTTGTATTTTAAAGATATTGATTAGGTAAATTGTTGTTTGATTTGTTAGATTAGTAATGATTTGATTTGATTGTGCTATGATGGGATTCTGAATTGTTATGTGATTTGTAATGGAGTTGATAAGTTTGAATTGTGGATCTGTTGATAAAGTAATGAAAATTATGAGTTTGCGGTTTTATTATAAGAGAAATTGGCCATTTTTAAAGAATTTTTTACAATAATAGTTTTGATTCTCGTAAAAAGTTTACTAGTGTGGGGCTTGGAATGATAGTAGCATCAGGGTGTAGAATGTAGGTGATTTGAATTACGGTTGTGGAGATGATTTAGAATGATGAATATTGCATGTGGTTATCATTAACTAACAATTGGTAGTGTAGTTGAGAAGTTTGAAATCTGGATCTATTGATAAGGGAATGATCTTTGTGTGAGTTTTAAGATAAAGCGTTTACGATGGGTTTCTTCTTATGGTGACAGATTAGCGGAAAGTTTTATAGCAATCCGTGTGTTACAGTAATTTTGATGTTTCTAAAAAGTTTACTATGTTAATCTGTTTTGTATCTCGTAGATGGCCACTATTTTAAGCTTCGTAGGGATGTACTTGAGAAGTTGGAATTGGATCTCTTAATAAAGGAATGATATTTGTAATGATATTGCCATAAACTGCAATAAACATGTGTAGAGTGTAGGTGATTTGAGTTTGGTGTTTGGAATTCAATTGATTGAATGCAGAATGATGAACGTTGTATTGTTGTGTGATTGGTAATGTAGCTGAGAAGTTTGAATTGTGGATCTATTGATAAAGGAATGATCTTTATAGTTTATGATGATTTTTAAAGCGTTAACAATGATGTTTGTCTGCCTTTTGTTAACTAGTGTTGGTAATTTAGGCTTTGTTGGGATGTCTTCAAGATTTAGATTGGGTGAATTGACGGCATTGGGATATGCCCTATATCGGTTTTGGGCTTGAAACATATAACAAATTGCTTCATTTTAGAAATAAGAATGATGAGTTCTTGAGTAGTGTTTCTAGTTGTTTTTAGAGTTTGAATCTGATTTGATTTGATTAAGATGGGTGGTGAATTGTTATGTGATTTGTAATGTAGTTGAAGTTAGATAAAGGAATGATCTTCTATATCGTTATATGAGTTTGCAGCTTATGATGACCATAGGCAAAAAGTTTTATTGCAATTCTTTATCTTATAATATCAGAGTTTGTATATGAAATATTTATCTACTTATTGAAATTTAAATGGATCTTTTGATAAAGGAATGATTTTTATGTAGTTATGTGAGTTTGCAGCATATATTGATGAATTCACGAAAAGTTAAATTGAAATTCTTGTGTGATAATGGTTTTCAATTTTCTGTAAGGGTTTATTAGTACTGGTAATTTAGCTGATATACCATAGATCTATTTCAGGTGTTGTAGGGATGTCTTTAAAATCCAAATTGGTTGCTAAATGATGGCATTGGGAATTTGGGCTATTGTCTGTATTAGTATTGGGCTTGAATCGATATTGCCATAAACTACAGAAAACATGTGTAGAATGTAGGTACGTAAATTGAATTAGGGGTGTGGAATTTGATTGATTTTGACTCTTGAGTGATTTGATTTGATTTTAGTAAGATGGAATGGTGAACTATTATGTGATTGGTAATGTGAAAAAAAAAATGGATCTTGTTCAGCATGTTACCTGTATCCTTTTTGGTAAAACGAGATAACTTTGTGTGATCCTATTTGAGATCTGTTTTTCTTGTGCTTTAAAGCGTGGTGGTGGCTCTTTATTAGTCGTAACATGTTGATGATTTTAAGACAAATAGTAATTGCTGCAGCATCTTTTTTTGATCATCAGAACCTTATTTGTTATTTCTTTACAAACTACAGTTCTGAAGAAAATGAAAGTGCTTTTGTTCAACAATTATCGAGACACAAAGGACCCGTAAGTCTCCATTCTACATTCCTTTTGATGTTGTACTTTGTATTTTCTTAAGCGTATACGATAAGACATTGTAAGTTTACTCATCATCATCTTTCCTTTTTCCCGCCAGGTTCGTGGTCTTGAGTTTAGTGGTCTGTCACCAAACCATCTTGCTTCTGGCGCTGAAGAAGGGGAAATCTGTATATGGGATATTGCTAAACCAACAGAACCTACACATTTCCCCCCTCTTAAGGTAATTATATTCTGACACCAACAATATGGATTCTAAATTAACTAGATTGCAAAATTCTTTTTATACTTTATAGAAAACTTTCATATCAATAAAAATCCGAAGGTGCAATCTTCCGTTACAATTAAAAGAGAGATTGTTAGGTGTACCGTCAGCATTAGTCTATGTGGATAATGCAAAGTAGTGCCTTAGGTACTTAGTTTTACTATCAGTTCTTTCTCAATTCATATCGTTTTAAGTCAGTTGCTCCTGATTCTCAGCTGTAAGTTGTATGACCAGTCCATACTCCATACTCCATACTCGATACTATCTCACTTATTACTTTCAAGTTTTATAATCCTTTGGATCGTCACAAGTGAGAAAAAAAAAAAAAAATCGATTTGCTGGATCATGAATTTCGTACATTTCTCAATTACTTGAGTTCCTGCCTACCCTGCAAGACTTGTTCCTGCAACTCCAATTAGACAAACTAGATGTTCTAGAATAAATCTATCTCAGGCTTAATGTTTATTTGCATAAGCTTTTAAGATTAAATCATCTAGAACACACATACTTAAGATCAAAGGTACAATACAAAGTATGCAAGTTTTCTTTTTGGTGACATGTGCTCAAAAGCAGCTGTTATGTAGTCAAGCTTATACAAGATCATCTTCCATGATAGTCAACTTTTTTCAGAAGGGTACACATTGCTATTTTTTGCACTCATACTATTGTGTGGTAGAGCATCTTTCAACTGAGACAGCTTCTCTTTGAGACAAATGACTTGATATTGTAGACCCACAATAAAAGGACATGTGAAGGAAAATTAAAGCAAAATAAAGGACTGAAGGAGATTCTCAATATGTGCAAATGGTTGACTGCTATTCATTTTCTCAATGTTGGCTGTCTGTGGCGGTTTATGTTTGTATGAGTTTACAATTGTATTTTCTATATAGGTTGAGATAAATAGGTTCTGTAGCTTAATGGGTGCCATAACTCTCAAAATTATGCTTTAATATGCGCCTATTTGCATGAGACACTCTCTCACAGACACACATACGCTCTATGTTTAGATGTCTAATAGAACTCTACATACAGGGAAGTGCATCAGCTAAACAGACCGAAATATCTTTTCTGTCATGGAACAGGAAAGTTCAGCCTATCTTGGCATCTACTTCCGTTAATGGGACAACTGGTATGGACATAGTTTACCATATTTTGTTAAGCTAATATATGTTTACAGATATTAATGTTATATATTTTTTGGTTACAGTGGTTTGGGACCTTAGGAAGCAAAAACCGATTATAAGGTAGATATATGGTCTTGAGTGCAATGTTAATATTTTATTGTACTGTAATTTAAAATGCTTAACTAAATGAGCTTTCAATATACAGCTTTTCAGATTCAGTTAGAAGACGATGCTCCGTATTACAGTGGCATCCTGATTTTGCCACTCAGCTGATTGTTGCTTCAGATGATGACAGTTCACCTTCTTTGAGGGTAATGGGTTATGTCTTTGTATATGTTTCTACAAGTGAATATGCTATTCTTGAAATTTACCTTTGCTTTGTGTGCAGGTATGGGATATGCGAAATACAATGTCACCATTGCGAGAGTTGGTAGGTCACGATAAAGGTATGCTAGTTCCCATTTTTAAAGTATTTGACAAGGTCAATGAAAGTTAAATGATGATTATCAAGCTTTTAACATGCTATTTATGTAACAGGGGTTGTTGCGATGTCGTGGTGTCCCAGTGACAGTTCTTATTTGCTTACCTGTGCCAAAGATAACCGCACTATCTGTTGGGATACTGGTTCTGGCGAGGTTTGTAGATCTTTATGTTAGCATATTCTCAACTTGACGATTTATGGCATGACCATCTTATGATAGTTTCTGGTTCTTGATGCAGATTGTCTCTGAACTTCCAGCTGGAACCAATTGGAACTTTGACGTTCACTGGTATCCAAAGATACCAGGAATCATATCTGCATCTTCATTCGATGGGAAAATTGGCATTTATAATATTGAGGTTCGTGATATTGTGCCTATCCATGTATCTTTGTATCAATATATTCCTGCATTGCCGTTTTATTTCGACTCACATGATTAAAAAAAACACGTATTCTTGTTTTTTCTAAAACGTTGTATGACAAAATCATTTTGATCATGTACAAGTTTTATTTATTTACTGTTGAAGAACCTTACATCTGTTATTTCCAGGCTTGTGCTCGATATGGTGCTGGTGAGAATCACTATGCCTCAGGTAATGTAGCTTTATGCAATGCAATGGTGTTTAGAAACCGTATATATTAGTACATCTTGTTATTGAAACCGTAAGAAAATCATTGATTTCTAACTGTAGTTAATAACGTCTTATAAGAGTGACAAGTTTCCTTATGTTTATTCATGTGTATAACTTTGTGCAGCACCTTTAAAAGCCCCAAAATGGTACCAACGCAAAGCTGGAGTTTCTTTTGGCTTTGGTGGCAAGCTTGTTTCTTTTCACTCAACTGGCTCTTCAGGACCTTCGGAGGTATGTGTAGTTGGTGTATCACCTGTACTTTGCATATGATGATGGTTTTCGGCCATTCACATTTATGTTGAACCAAAATGCTGCAATTATAAAACTTAGATGTCAATGGACCTTTTTCTGGAAAATTTTCAAACTTTAGGAACGAAAGTATTAGCTTACTCATAAGTTCATTATCTCACTGTTTTCTTTTTTCGCCAGGTTAATGTGCATGACTTGGTTACTGAGCACAACTTAGTGAGTACCTCATCTGAATTCGAAGCTGCAATGCGAAGTGGAGATCGCTCTTCTTTGAGGGTTCTATGTGACAAAAAATCTCAAGAGACTGAGTATGTTCTTAAGAAGAACAAGTAGCACATACACTCTATAGAGGATGGGTTGATTTGGGTCATCTTTTATCTCAACTGGATCATATAAAAAAATAGCTAAATAGAAACGGGCCATATGGGTTGAAAGTCGCCTAAAATAGATTTTTAATGTTTTCAAATTACAACCTCCATAAGCGTTTTATACGAAGACTTAGATTGCTTTTGCAAATAACATTGTTTTTTTTTTTTTTTTTTGTCGTCGTTACTTAAAACAATAGTTTGTTCTTGAATTTTTTTTAAAAATGTGCGAAAACTTGTTGAGGGCCAACCTGACGTCCACGTCCGTATTAACCTGAATCTGTTTTGGCTTGTTATCGAACCCACCCATCTTCCTACCTCTATATTTTTATCTCCATCATTCTGAGTTGATCTGAATGTGTTTTTATTGTATGAACAGATCTGAGGATGAAAGAGAAACATGGGGATTTTTGAAGGTGATGTTTGAAGATGACGGAACAGCAAGGACAAAGCTTCTAAACCATCTTGGCTTCAGTTTACCTGTAGAAGAAGTAAATGATAATGTACAAGAATTATCTCAGGATGTAAATTCCTTAAGTTTTGAAGAAAACGAAGCAAATAAAGACGACTTTTTTGGTGGCAACCAAACACCGATTGATAATGGGGAAGATTTCTTCAACAATCTTCCAAGTCCTAAATGTGAAACACCTGTCACAACTCCTGGAAAGAATACCCAAGAGTCAGCTCCCTTTTCAGAAGAACCAACAAAGGAAAGTGATTTACAAGAAGGGCCCATCGACCATTCATTTAATGATGCCGTACAACGTGCTTTGGTGGTTGGGGATTACAAGGGTGCTGTTGCTCAGTGCATAGCTGCAGATAAGATGGCAGATGCTTTAGTTATTGCACAGGTTGGTGGTGCATCCTTGTGGGAGAGCACACGTGATCAATACCTTAAGAAGAACCGTTCTCCCTACCTAAAGGTGAATTTCCCACCTTTCCATTTTCACTCTTTTTGAATTCTTCTAGCTTTATATATTTATTGTAAATGCTTCTGTTGAATGTAGGTTGTTGCTGCAATGGTTAATAATGACCTTGTTAGTCTAGTAAATACCCGACCACTGAAATCTTGGAAGGAAACACTCGCTCTTCTATGCACTGTAAGCTTCCTAGAGTACACTAATGACTCACCTAGTTTTCTAATTATATCTGTTTATTACTATTTTTTTTCTTGAGTCACTAAATGATTACTCATGCCTTCACAGTTTGCCCAAAGGGAGGAGTGGACTTTACTTTGTGACACTCTTGCCTCTAGGCTTGTTGCTGCTGGTAATACATTAGCTGCAACTCTTTGCTACATATGTGCCGGGAACATTGATAAAACAGTGGAAATTTGGTCAAAGAATGTTACGGCTGAGAACAAGGGAGAATCCTATGTTGACCTTCTCCAGGTAAAGAAGCATTTGGTTTTGACACTTTTCTTAATAGACCTTTTTCTTTTACTATTGTATGTTATTTGAAAAGTAATAGCCGAAATTTATTTTTTGTTGTTATTTATCTGTGTTAGGATTTAATGGAGAAGACTGTGGTTCTTGCTTTAGCAACTGGGCAGAAGAGATTCAGTGCCTCTTTATGCAAACTTGTTGAGAAGTACGCTGAGATATTGGCAAGTCAAGGACTTTTGACCACGGCTATGGAATATTTGAAGCTAATGGGCACCGAGGATTTGTCTCCTGAGCTTGTCATCTTAAGAGATAGGATAGCCCTTTCATCTGAACCAGGTATGTGTATGATTTCTAAAATTTTATTTTATGATTGAAGTACTGTTGTATTCGATAAATGATGCACATATTTTCATCTTATATCTGTAAATTCTCCATATGTCTGTTTATTCAGAGAAAGAGGCAACATCGTCTGCAAATTATGTTCCCCCTCAACCACAAATGCCAGCTGTGTTTGGTGCAAACCATCAAACTAACTCTGTTGTAGAACCTGCTAGAAACTACTATCAGGTCATTAATATATATTGATGGAAGCAATTACATTTTTCAGCTTTGCCGCTATTAATTTCATTTCGTTAAAAATTTTCTAATTGGCGGGTTTGTTATCTGGTTTTTCTTGTAGGATGAGAGCTCTTATCAACGTGACAGTTATCAACAACCACCTGCTCCTTTATATAATACACAATATCCACAGCAACAGCCTTCTATGTTTGTTCCGACTCCAGCAGCTCAGGTTCCTCCGGTATGTAAAATATTGAAGTTAGAATAAATAGTATTTTAAATATGGCTAGTTGCTCCTCTGAATATAATTTTGAATTATGTTTATTTTAGACGGGATTCAATCCACCTCCAGTTACAACTCAACCGGCACCTAAAGTCTTTGTTCCTTCAACGCCTCCTGTTATAAGAAATGCTGACCAGTACCAGCAGGCTCCCACCTTGGGCTCACAGTTATATCCTGTACGTGTATGTTATTTTATTTGATACCTTGATCACTTTTTGTACAATTTTAAGGGCAAATTTTGTAAAGTAGTATGTACACTACTATCAAGAAGTGTACTATTTTGTGAAATTTGCCTTAACTTTAACAATTAAAATTAAAATCTGATGATGCATACGTTGACCAGTCTCAGGGGAATGCCAACTCTGGTTACCAACCTGGACCACCGGGACCTGTTGCACTTGGCCCGGTCCCATCTCCCATGGTTCCAACGGGTGGGCCAAAGATATCACAGGTTGTGACCCCACCAGTCAGGGGATTTATGCCTGTTAATAGTAACGCAGGATTGCAAAGAACTTCCTCAGCTCAAATGCAACCCCCCACTCCTCCACAGCCTGCTGCACCTCAGGCAGCTCCTCCAACTGTACAGACAGCTGATGTAACAAATGTGCCAGGTAATTTACATTATTTATCGTTTTTTGTTTAAACATGTGGTACAAGGTAATATAATGTTAAATATTGCTTGTACAGCCCAGCAAAGGCCAGTTATCGGAACTTTGACTAGACTTTTCAACGAGACATCAGAAGCATTGGGAGGGTCAAATGCAGCTCCAGCTAAGAAGCGGGAAATTGATGATAACTCAAAGAAAATCGGTGCTTTGTTTACAAAGCTAAATAGTGGTGATATATCCAAGAATGCTGCTGAAAAGCTTGTGCAGCTCTGTCAGTCGTTGGATCTTGGCGACTTTGCTACTGCCCTTAAGATCCAGGTATCGTTTTAGACTTTCAAAACAAGCGGCGACAACTTCAACCCACATCTATTAATGGTTCAATTTTTGATATATTCTATTTTTATACGGCAAATCAAACAATTTAGTTAAAACTTAAAAGTAGAATGGCTCAAACAAGATGAAAGTGGCCGAGGAATACGACACCCTAATTTGTTTTATTTAAAGATGTGGATTATACAAGGAAAAATGCTACTTTTATAATTATAATTAACACCCCGTTTTCGTAAATAAACGGACAATTGTTTTTGCGGGTCAACCCAAATCAATCAGCCTGTTTCAACATGTATTAGAAATGCCTCGTGACACAACCANAAAAAAAAAGGCAAATGACACAATCAAGTCTGGTCGAGGAGTTAAATCTGATGTTTTTGTTATTCCACAGGTGGATCTTACCACAAGTGACTGGGATGAATGCAGCTTCTGGTTAGCAACTCTGAAGCGAATGATCAAGATTAGGCAGACTGTCAGATAAACCAAGAGCTTTACTTTAACAATACCATGCGAACCTCAGACTTCAAATTTCATCGTTTGTACACAAGAACTTGTGTAGCAGAGTTTAGCTCTTGTCATTTCTTCTTCCTTATCCGAAGATATTGCTCGGCTTCATCATTTATTTTTTCTTACTTGTTTAAATTTTATAAAGATGCAGTTAGCTCCCTCAAGGATGTTGATGGATTTATGGTGTTTTGGTCATATCTTATATTGGTGTATGGAGGCTAGAATTGGTTTTATTGATTTATAGATGACATAATTTTGATACAAGTCTTGAGACTTTTTTATTTATATCTTTTAGTTATTCATATACCATCATTTCTATTAGTATGATACTGAAAAAACCTTAATTTTAGCATATGATCATTGATAATATGACCCGTAAAGTTTTGATCAATGTTTACATTATCATAAATGAGTTAATAGTTTGTTTCATCAGGTCTTCTGTGATTTAACCACCATATTGACTGCTGCTGTATTACGAAAGTTGTTGGTCATTTACCATCTGTATGCAAAGCTTATGAGTTCAGAAAACATTTCCAGCTTGACATGTGATGTGATAAAGCTCATGAACCTCTAATCATAGAGTAATACAAGGTCGATTACAAGGAATAATTCAGTTTTATTTGTACTAAACTTTGTGCTTGTCCTAAGATCTTGAGGAATTAGTATGAGAAGCAAGCCACGTCTCCACGATGACCATGGATTCTTCAGGCTTGTAAACTGCCACTGAATGACCCGCACCCTACAAAACCAATATCACTTGGTCAACATCACATCTAATTATAATCAGCATACCTATATCAGGTTGTCAGCTAGGGACTCTTTGACACGGATTTGGGAGAAGAGGCATACGAGAAAGAGAAGTGTTATTGATGATTGATGTTTGACAACTTTAGAAAAGACAAATGTAGCTAGTTTAATGATTGTAAATATATGTATGTTACTAATACATGTCTTACCTTAATAGTCGCATACATCAGCGAGTATTTGGCCTTTGAGTATGTCTTCTCATATCTAGGTAACAAAAAAATGACCCCTTCTCATTAGAAATGTCCGATTTGCTAGACAAGATTTTCATAAGAATTGTGGTTCAACTAGATTTCCAACCACTTTATTTGTTACTCTAAATTTTGCTTGAATACATACGATTTCCAGAAACAATACGAAGATATCTAAAACATTTGGAAGTTGAACTTACCCAGCAACTTGAGTACGAACAAACCATGGTTTCCATGGACTCTCGACTCTTAGATTGAGACTGTTTATCCATTGCTGTGTGCCCACATATGGAAATGTCATGTCTTGATCACCACTGTAAACCAATTCAACACACGTGTAATAGATTGGTAAAATTGTACCCATCATCTTCTTATGTATATAACGACTTCAAAGGGGAGAGTGAAAGAGATTACTTGATGATCAAAGCATGGCATTTCTTGCTAAAAAGTTGTTTGTGGTGGGCCAAACTACTAAAGATATCATAGGAGTAATATATGGTGTCCGGTTTACCAAATATGGCACTAATGCTCGCATTTCTGAACTGAAAATTTTCTACCGTTCCCTGCACGCACAGTCACACCAAAAACATTCAGAGCCTTTCTAAACCACTATCAATTGCTAATGGCACAATGCTCCATTTGAAACAAAGATGCGTGGTACATCAACATACCAGCACATATTATTTTTTTATCAGTCACTAATCACCTATCATTAATTTATAACATGTAAATCACTTACCTTACGGATGTGGAGAGCTTGTCGGACGGATTCCATGTTTCCCCAAATATTAGAATATGCATAAATGGATTCCTAAACATATAGTATGGTTGTAAGAAAGGTTATAGCTATTCGAAGATATTAAGAAAGAAAAAAAAAAAAGTAAGAATAGAGGTTGAGAGTTTACTCGACAAAATGCTTTTGGATCTTTTCCATCGCACACTGGCTCTAAGATGTGAGCTATGTTAACCCGATTTATGCACTGTATGTAAATGTGCAATAAAAAACATGTATAATTTGGAGCATCTACCGGGACTGGATATACTGAAAGTGATTGAAAACTAATGGGGACATTTAGTTATGAGCTCACCTCATTTATGTGTTTCAGACTACTTAAACACAGTGTGTTATTTGCATCTACGTATATGTATTTACCTCCACAGTTTTCTTTCGCCGACTGCAAAAATCAGAAGGTTACTACTACCTTTGAACAAACTTCATTCGCATTATGCGGTAAACGACTCATTTTACCTCATAGATTTCATCTTCTATAAGTGCAGCTCGATAAGCAAATTCAATTCGTGAGTTAAAATCTATGAAGCCATCCGTACGAGGGTTCACGATCAAGAAACCCTACACCAACAAATACATGGATTATGAGCTGATCACAAGTTGTAAAAATCGATTTTTGAAAAAGATACTGTGTTACCTTAATGTTTAGCTTTGGTCGAGCCCCTTGTTCATTGCCTAATTAGAGAAATTTGTTAAAAAGAATGTGTCACAAACTCACAATGGATAACCTTTTTTTAAGACAAGCTAAGTTCTTCTCATGCTTCAAAGCATGATGTCGCTCCTGCTTTAACTAGAAATATGATATGATTATTACCATGATATACATTTGAAACAACTCCCGGAATGATAAGTCCCATGTAAGAAATCCCCGTTATGTACAATGGATTACTGAGAAACGTAGGATGGTCCATGAGCCACTGCAAATTCATAGCAACTCAATGAAACAAGAAACATCAAACATCAAACAACAAACCATTATTGACAAAAAAATTTACTTTCCAGAGTGTTTGGATCTTTAACTTGGCAATCACATAAACTTTATTCCCAAAACATGGAAGTAATAAAATGTTTATGGATCTCATATCATCGATGTAAAGTCCTCATGGCTTCCATGTGTTTATTACCTTTCTTATGAAATCATATGCATGAGTAACTACAAGGGAATCACTACTTCTTGATGATTCCCATGTTTTTGCGTATGAAAATCCAGTGCCAACAGGTAGATCTATAAATATTACATTAGCCATCTGTATGCAACATACCACAAGCACTTGGATTGTTACTATAGAATGTAATTAGAGACATGATGCAGGTGGGAGATATGCATTTCACAAGAACTCAAACCTTTGTCCATGAATACGGGTTTAGTTCCAGTTTTATTACTTCACTTCTTGTGGCATTTGTATACTCGAACTTAAGTGGACCTACAACAACAGGTTCATCATTTATATCTTGTTTAATTTCTTCCTTTTCTATGATTATGAAATATTACTATTACGCTGAACGAACTTACTGGAATAACCATTTGACAAATATTAAGCAAAATTTGCGCATTATTTCAATTTATTTCTCCTATAGAAATGACTGTATTTCAAGAACTTACGAATCTAGTTTCTTTACTATAATCATCAATATTTAATATTTTGCCATTTCAAAACACAAGTAGAAACTCACTTAAACTACATCTACTTAATTACCTTCAATCTATGTACAAAAATCAATCTTAAAAATACTCCGACTCCAAACATAATGACTTGTGTATATTAAAGAAGAAAGTTACCAATTTGGTAAAGGAATGGAAGAATGCCAGAAGTTCCCGGGCCACCGGTGAGATACAGAAGCAATGGATCTTTTTGTGGGTTCCTTTGAGATTCAACAAAGTAGTAGAACAACTGCACTTCTTCAAGTTCTCCAACTCCAACATAACTTTCAAACACAAATGAAATTCCATTACAAGAAAAGAACAGTACAATGTCGACTTTCTTTTAGAATCCAAAAGGCGCAAAAACCACAACGAGAGGGAATTTTTTGTAGTTAGTTTCATTTAGTGTCACTAAACACAAGATTAAGTTAGGATCTTTACACTTCTTATGGAAAAAATCTAAGTCTGCATTACTTACAACTCGCTCACATAAAAAAAACTCGATTTCCATAAAATCATATAGTCATATACTATATAAAGAAAGACATGGAGCTATATACAAGTTGTACATTTTCTCTAAATATAAGACGTATAACTAGTTACCCGGTTTCGAGAGTGAATGGAAGATCTCCAGCAAAGCCAGGGAGGTTTTTGACGATTGATTTGCCTTGTGAAAAGTGTAACATCTGCGATTGCAGTATGAGAACCAGGAAGATATGTAATGTTTGCATTCTTTTGTGTTTTGGCTCCAAAATACCTTCACATCAACACCTTTAAGGCTTTAAATATATGGAGAAAAACTTGTTTTATGTCTTTAACTAATATTTTTCCTTAAAGAATATTATATGTACGTGTTTGTTGAAAAACACGTATTACATTACTTGTTAATTCAACCAATTAGTTTTTCAAGGCTAATATAATATTACAAAAGTTTTTATTTTTATTTTGCAAGACTGAAAACAACATTGTTTTATATGTAGACACTGTTGTGAAAAACGTGTATATATCCTTTTTTTATTTTAGGTGGATCAAAATGATAATGTTTTATATACACATACACAGGTTGTACATATTCTCCTCACTAACTTTATATTATAATTTTGGTGGACCAAATAATAATTGAATTAGGATAGTTGTTCTTCCGAAAGTATTTCGACTGAGATTTAGCCTATTTGTCTATAATGTAAAGGTATAGTATATTATTTGCTAATCAATTTAAGCATATTACTTATTTAACTTTAAGACAAACCGCAACAAACTTGACTTCAATTTCAATTTAAATTACTCATATTTTTTTCCCCTCAATTTTGAAGTATCAAAGTTATTGCAATATTAGACTAAATTAGAAATGTCCGATTTGCTAGACAAGATTTTCATAAGAATTGTGGTTCAACTAGATTTCCAACCACTTTATTTGTTACTCTAAATTTTGCTTGAATACATACGATTTCCAGAAACAATACGAAGATATCTAAAACATTTGGAAGTTGAACTTACCCAGCAACTTGAGTACGAACAAACCATGGTTTCCATGGACTCTCGACTCTTAGATTGAGACTGTTTATCCATTGCTGTGTGCCCACATATGGAAATGTCATGTCTTGATCACCACTGTAAACCAATTCAACACACGTGTAATAGATTGGTAAAATTGTACCCATCATCTTCTTATGTATATAACGACTTCAAAGGGGAGAGTGAAAGAGATTACTTGATGATCAAAGCATGGCATTTCTTGCTAAAAAGTTGTTTGTGGTGGGCCAAACTACTAAAGATATCATAGGAGTAATATATGGTGTCCGGTTTACCAAATATGGCACTAATGCTCGCATTTCTGAACTGAAAATTTTCTACCGTTCCCTGCACGCACAGTCACACCAAAAACATTCAGAGCCTTTCTAAACCACTATCAATTGCTAATGGCACAATGCTCCATTTGAAACAAAGATGCGTGGTACATCAACATACCAGCACATATTATTTTTTTATCAGTCACTAATCACCTATCATTAATTTATAACATGTAAATCACTTACCTTACGGATGTGGAGAGCTTGTCGGACGGATTCCATGTTTCCCCAAATATTAGAATATGCATAAATGGATTCCTAAACATATAGTATGGTTGTAAGAAAGGTTATAGCTATTCGAAGATATTAAGAAAGAAAAAAAAAAATGTAAGAATAGAGGTTGAGAGTTTACTCGACAAAATGCTTTTGGATCTTTTCCATCGCACACTGGCTCTAAGATGTGACCTATGTTAACCCGATTTATGCACTGTATGTAAATGTGCAATAAAAAACATGTATAAGTTGGAGCATCTACCGGGACTGGATATACTGAAAGTGATCGAAAACTAATGGGGACATTTAGTTATGAGCTCACCTCATTTATGGGTTTCAGACTACTTAAACACAATGTGTTATTTGCATCTACGTATATGTATTTACCTCCACAGTTTTTTTTCGCCGACTGCAAAAATCAGAAGGTTACTACTACCTTTGAACAAACTTCATTCGCATTATGTGGTAAAAGACTCATTTTACCTCATAGATTTCATCTTCTATAAGTGCAGCTCGATAAGCAAATTCAATTCGTGAGTTAAAATCTATGAAGCCATCCGTACGAGGGTTCACAATCAAGAAACCCTACACCAACCAAATACATGGATTATGAGCTGATCACATGATGTAAAAATCGAGTTTATGCAAAAGATATTGTGTTACCTTAATGTTTAGCTTTGGTCGAGCCCCTTGTTCATTGCCTAAAATTAGAGAAATTTGTTAACAAGAATGTGTCACAAACTCACAATGGATAACCTTTTTTTAAAAACAAGCTATACGTTCTTCTCATGCTTCAAAGCATGGTGTCGCTCCTTCTTTAACTAAAAATATGATATGATTATTACCATGATATACATTTGAAACAACTCCCGGAATGATAAGTCCCATGTAAGAAATCCCCGTTATGTACAATGGATTACTGAGAAACGTAGGATGGTCCATGAGCCACTGCAAATTCATAGCAACTCAATCAAACAAGAAACATCAAACAACAAACTATTTTTTTTTTTTTTTTTTGATAACCATGGTTTCCGACTTTTTTGGCCGACTAATCCACGGGGTTTGAACCCACCGCCACACAGACTCAAACCAGGTGAAGCCCTCCCTTTTCAGGAGGTTGGCGTGGCCACTTAAGGTTGTTTGCACCTAGCAGGAATCGAACTTGAGACCTCACACATTTTAAAGTGATAGTCACAAGCCCTTTAACCACTAAGCCACCCTTAAGTGGTTTACAACATTTTACTTTCCTGAGTGTTTGGATCTTTAACTTGGCAATCACATAAACTTTATTCCCAAAACATGGAACTGATAAAATGTTTATGGATCTCAGATCATAGATGTAAAATCATCATGAATTTCATGTGTTTATTACCTTTTTCATAAAATCGTACGCATGAGTAACTACAAGGGAATCACTACTTCTTGATGATTCCCATGTTTTTGCGTATGAAAATCCAGTGCCAACAGGTAGATCTATAAATATTACATTAGCCATCTGTATGCAACATACCACAAGCACTTGGATTGTTACTATAGAATGTAATTAGAGACATGATGCAGGTGGGAGATATGCATTTCACAAGAACTCAAACCTTTGTCCATGAATACGGGTTTAGTTCCAGTTTTACTTCACTTCTTGTGGCATTTGTATACTCGAACTTAAGTGGACCTACAACAACAGGTTCATCATTTATATCTTGTTTAATTTCTTCCTTTTCTATGATTATGAAATATTACTATTACGCTGAACGAACTTACTGGAATAACCATTTGACAAATATTAAGCAAAAATTTGCGCATTATTTCAATTTATTTCTCCTATAGAAATGACTGTATTTCAAGAACTTACGAATCTAGTTTCTTTACTATAATCATCAATGTTTAATATTTTGCCATTTCAAAACACAAGTAGAAACTCACTTAAACTTCATCTACTTAATTACCTTCAATCTATGTACAAAAATCAATCTTAAAAATACTTTGTAGTTACTTTAGTTTGTTCAAACATAATGACTTGCGTATATTAAAGAAGAAAGTTACCAATTTGGTAAAGGAATGGAAGAATGCCAGAAGTTCCCGGGCCACCGGTGAGATACAGAAGCAATGGATCTTTTTGTGGGTTCCTTTGAGATTCAACAAAGTAGTAGAACAACTGCACTTCTTCACGTTCTCCGACTCCAGCATAACTTTCAAACACAAATGAAATTCCGTTACAAGAAAAGAACAGTACAATGTCGACTTTCTTTTAGAATCCAAAAGGCGCAAAAACCACAACGAGAGGGAATTTTTTGTAGTTAGTTTCATTTAGTGTCACTAAACACAAGATTAAGTTAGGATCTTTACACTTTCTTATGGAAAAAATCTAAGTCTGCATTACTTACAACTCGCTCACATAAAAAAACTCGATTTCCATAAAATCATATAGTCATATACTATATAAAGAAAGACATGGAGCTATATACAAGTTGTACATTTTCTCTAAATATAAGACGTATAACTAGTTACCCGGTTTCGAGAGTGAATGGAAGATCTCCAGCAAAGCCAGGGAGGTTTTTGACGATTGATTTGCCTTGTGAAAAGTGTAACATCTGCGATTGCAGTATGAGAACCANTTTTTTTTTTTTTTTTTTTTTTTTTTTTTTTTTTTTTTTTTTTTTTTTTTTTTTTTTTTTTTTTTTTTTTTTTTTCGGCAACTTGCTCAAGTTCTGACAATTTGTTTTGCATTTTAAAACCCAAAATGTCATCATAAAACCAAAAATGTTTTACGATCAGGCAAATCCCAAAATATCCATTAGATGCAAAACCAACCTTTTTGAACAAAGAACATTAAACCTGACGGTTCAGTAAACTTCCAAATCAACTTTTACCACCCAAAAAAAGATCACAAGTGATTTTTTTTTTAGTATGCCCGGGAACAACTACAAAAATTCAAGAAAAATTGTTACCGAGGCGAAAGCAGTTCTCTCAGAAGTAGCTAGAATTGATTAGTGATATGGACAAAGAAAGATCAAATCAAAATTAAAATCAACAAACAGTTGGCTTAAATATTGGGTAATAATTTTCTTGATTAGCTTATTAAACGAGAGCTTAAATAAGGATCTTTGCGTTGGTCTGTTTGTATGGATCTAGAATATGAAATAAAGACATCTTTTTATATGAATTTTGTAGTGACAACAATTGGTGTGTTTGTGAGGAACAAGAGAAAAAACAAAACACTTTTATATGAATTTTGGAGATAAATGTTTCGACATGTAAATGCATAGAACGAAGGAGAATATAGTGAAGATGCATGTATTGGAATACTAATTAAAGCAACACAAAAAAATATAAATTTTTGGCAGAAAGTTGGTTGGGGAAGTTGAAATATGATGATGGTAACCTGCAACCCTACTTTGTGTAGGGAAAATCTTCCTGACATTGCAATCAAAAATAACTTGGATACCTTAAATTGAGAAAAAAATAGTTGAGTATCGTAAATTGAAATTGAAGGTAAGTTTTATACCTTTTTATGCGATTTACCCTTAAGTTTATAAGCTCAAATTAATAAGTCTAAAAGTTACAAAAGTCGAGCTTGTTAGCTTTTCTGAACTTTAATAAGCGTGTAAGCCAAACACAGAAGCAAAAACAAACACCCTAAGATTATATAACTAGTCTATAGAAAGCATAATTTAATGTAAGAGGATTGATATACATGCCTAATAAAGAGACTTACCAATAGACCTAATTTATTCATTTCTTGACAAGTGTTATTCACCTTTTTTTCTCTCGTCATTTTCATCAATTGATTTTAAATCCCCCAATCACATCTTTATGTTTAACTTTATGTCCATTTTTTTAAGCATACAATTCATTTTCCTTACTGTAATATCTTTCCATTCTTAGCCGGCCAAAATACTATTCCTATTACACTGAAAATATATTTTGCATCTATATCATAATCCTCGTCGATTGTTCTTGGTTAGGGGTGGAAACGAGCCGAGCCGAGCCCGAGCTCGCCAGAGCTCGAGCTCGGCTCGTTTATATATATAAAGCTCGAGCTCAGGCTCGAGCTCGTTTCAAGCCTTATATTTTGAGCTCGAGCTCGGCTTGTGAAAATTTTCAAAAGATCGAGCTCGAGCTCGACTAATTTATATAATGTGTTAAAGAAAACAAAGTTCAAAGAGAGCTCGGCTCGTTAATTACATAAGGCTCGAGCTCGTTTACTACTTTTAAGCTCGTTTATACGTATAGACAATATATATACGTATATATTTCAAAGGCTCGTTTAGGCTCGCGAGCCTACTCGAGCTTTTTGTATAGAGCTCGGGCTCGAGCTCGATTATTAAATGAGCCCAAACTTAGGCTCGAGCTCGGGCTCGAGCTCGTTTAGGCTCGGCTCGTTCGAGCTTTTTACCGATCCGATCCCGAGCTTTTCACGAGCGGCTCGGCTCGTTTCCACCCCTATTCTTGGTCATATCGACAATGCTTTCATACAATTTTAACATGAAGCATTGTGATTAAGGATCTTGATCTAATTGATTTTTTTTCTTTCCTGAAATGGTGAACTTTATTAATTTATGAATTAGCAACTTACAATGGAATTCAAAGCAGTGCATATGAACATGCTCATATGTCTCATACAAACATGATAGAAACATACAGAAAAAACATTCAGGAATTAAACTGATTCGAAAGTCCACCATTCATCTAGACTTAGCAACTACATGCTAACATCTAGGCAACCATGGAGAAATATCTCTTCATTGACTACATTTCCACTTAATAAACACCCTACCTAGTCCCATATGCAGCCCTTACACATGATACTAGAGGCTCTTATTCAGGGCATCATCAACAAAGAGATCAAAACTCCTGTTCCATTTCAAATGCACAGAGCTAGTTCCTTTTCAGGCATCACTCAATGTGCACTGAGTTGCCCAAGGATACATCCCACCTTGATTACATTTCCCTTTCCTTGTTTTCCATAACTACATCACCATGGAAACCAAAGATTGGGCATCATCAGGCTTGCACTCCACCAAAGTTCTCGTAACCTACTTTATGTAACTGTCTAGTGTGCTAGAGTAAACAGAGCAATCTATTTAAGATTAGTTGCCACACCAAGCACCCCTAATATGAAAGATTGGTTATTTATCCACCCTTTCAACTGTCACAAGATACAAGGCCCTCAGATACACCTGGACAAGGAGAAAACTTTGCTGAACTGCTTATTTCTCCTTGACCCAAACACCCCCTTTTGAACTGTTTCATTAGACTGCATTCAATTCTTAGCATAATTCAAAACCACATTCCATCTTTGAGCTATCCTCATCACTTGGACTGTCATTCTAACTTTTAAGCGCATCAATTGCAGTTTGATGTTGTCTTCTATAATCTTCAATAATGCAGAGTTAACAATCTCTGCACCAGTGAATAATCTTGAATTCCTTTCCTTCCATATTTGATAAACACTTGTAGCCAATCCAATTCTTTTGAGAACACTCCCAATTGTACTGTTGCAAGGCTCATTAGTATATTGCTCAATCAGTGAATCCCAAGAATTTGACATCCACCCATTCTCCAATTTGACTCGGACTTTCCCAAATAGCTTTAGAATATTCACACTCAAAGAACAGATGATTTGTGAGTCATTCACTTTTTTTCACAGTGGGCATTTCATATTGGGATCTTTATTCCATTTCATGATTCTATCTTGTGTTTGCAGCCTCCCTTTAATAGCCATCCATAGAATGAATGCCATTCTTGGATTACACTGAGTGTACCATACAACCTTATTCCACCTTACTATCCCATGTTGTTGACTAATATGTTCCCATGCCACATTAGATGAAAACTCGCTAAGGCTACCATCATTACCTTTCCATTTAGCAGTATCCTCACTTGTAGTTAACTGTGGAACAGCAAAAGTTGCAAGCATTGGATACTGAATGTTCCATTCATCTGGCCATCTCCATCTATTATTATCAATTAACTCACTTACTGACATGTTAATGGACAACCTAGCATTGTGTATGCTTCTAGTAGTGACAATGTCTGCAATAACACCCAAACTACTCCACTGATCATACCACACATTAGTCTTTTGCCCATTGCCAATTACTTTGTATATATTGTTCCTTACTTTAGATCTCAATTCAAGTAAATTCTTCCACATCCGGCTGTCATTGTACTCTTGATGAACTTGCCATTTTAAATTCGTTTAAAAAAAAATTAACTTTTCCGGGGTAACCACAACATATATCCATTTACTTTTACCCATTTTATATTCTCAATGCATCTAACATAAATAAACAAGTGTGCTAGTTAATTCATTACATGCGAAAGGCATGTACTTAAAATATATTAAACAACAAACGATACCTAACTTGAGTGATCAAAATACACACCAATTTTTATGCAATGTAGGAATCATATTTGGATAACTAATGAACATTTCACGAAAAATGTTGTCTCCCAATGATACACATGTGGTTGAGGATTTAAGTGCTGATTTGCAATAAATCCATGGCATATATCATTAGATAGTTATATGTCATTAAAAAATAAAAATAAACAGTTCATAGACATGTTTGTATGTGTAAAACTACTTTTACGATATATTAATGAAGAACCAAATTGTTTAAACAATAATAAAAAAAAAAAAAACGACGCAAACGAGATCATACAACCATCCTCCCTCTTATGTTTTATTACTGCATATACTCTCTGCAAAACCAGAGGTATGTTTTAAGTTCAAAACAAATACAATGAAGTAGAAGAATACGAAATCGCAAGATCCATTTTAGAGAGAAGAAAAATACACATGGAAACCCTAAACAACTAAGACCATGTTTATTAACAATTTATCACAATCCAATCCTTCATTAATATATTATTTTCTTATTCTTCCACCTATACAACCAATCTCAAATTTTTTTACCATTTATCAACAACCCAACCTAACATATAATATCATTTATTTTAAATTTAATTTAATTACTTAAAATTTCATATAAAATTATATATTAAATACAGAGATAAAGTATTTGATAAGATGTGTCACTCTAAACAACTAAACATATATCATTGCACAAAGAGCTAGCTAAAACTAAACTACTGGCAGGCATATCTAAAAACAAAAATTATCATACAAAGTACTCTATACCAGCATGCATCGATATCCTAAAACCAAGTATAAGCTAGCATGCATAGTACTCTATACCAGCATGCATAGTGCTCTATACCACTAAACATGTATCATTGTACCACGAGCTAGCTCACCATATTGTGACATGTATCAGATTGGGTAAAGAAATTCAAGGTCACCAAGTGACTGGTTCGATGCCATTACTTTCCAACTTTTGTATAAAATTAATATAATATTATTTATTTATTAGTTTTGTACTCCCAATCGATCGGTGAAAGTCACCAATAAACAAAGTCTAATTAAAATGAATAGAGAATAAGATGTTATACACATGGCTTGAAGCACTTTGAACCCTAGACATTTTTAGTCTCTGAAAAAAACAAACTTTGCAAAGACCGGAAATAGTTCGAAATAAAAGAATTATAATAATAAAACACTTACCAGTTTTACCTTTATATTTTCTAACATTGTTGAACCCGTCTCTCTACTTTTTATCAACCAAAGTTAGCTTATAAAACGATTTATTCAATAATTAAGTGTAAGACAATGCCATTGCAGTCAAATAAATTACATTTCTTAGTCACAAAACTATTTTAAAGAAAGTCTATTTTGTCGAATTGGTATGAGACACAAGCCATGTCTCCAAAATGACCATGGCTTCTTCAGGCTTATAAAGGGCCACCGAATGACCAGCACCCTGCAAAACACATATCATTTACTCATGCTTAGTTTAAGAACATATAATTTTCATCTAGATTTAATTGGCACAGGGACGTATTTTAATCTTTTAACAGAAAACCATTCATGATTTATGTTAGAAAAATTAATTAATCAAAGTAAAATGCCAATAAGTATTTACTATGATAACGCAATCTATAACGTTAATGATAATCATACACTCCTCGATTACCTTAATAGTTGCATATTTCATGGAGTATTTGGCTTTCGAGTATGTCTTCTCATATCTACATAAAAACAAAGGGAATGTTTGATTATAAATACAAGAATTTTATATATTATTGGATTCATCTAGATTTTCAAATGCTGTTTGTGTTAATTTCATTGTCTTTAAGACATAAAACACCATAATTAATTTGTGCGTGTTCAATGCATAATCAATGAGGAGAGTGAAAATTATTGTAGAATATCCAAAAAATAGTACAAATAAGTCTGTAACATCAAGAAGTTGAACTTACCCAGCCACTTGATTATCAACAAACCATGGTTTCCATGGGGTCTCGACTCTAAGTTTGAGACTCTTTATCCATTTCTGCGTGCCGACGTATGGAAACGTCATGTCATGATCACCACTGCATATTAACCAATTAAAAACACGTAATTTAGTACAATATTAAAGATGGTAGAAAAAAAGCTTCCACATTTGGTCTTTGGCAATAAGTACTTTAGAAAGCGAAATACTCAAACACTTGACCACAGGGACGAAGCCAGAAATCCGAGTTAGAGGGGGCCGTAACTATTTATTACTATCTAATCGAATTGTTCTCAAAACCGGATACGGTTCGGGTTTTTTCTTTTTAAATACATTTTTCAGTTCCAATTTTTTTCTTTCATGCACATGTGTGGTCGTTTAGTTCCTTACAGGGGGTTTCTTTTAGAATAAGCTGATTTATCTATCTTTGTAGACGTTACGTAAATATGATTGATAACTTGGGCTCAAATAAACATAACTCAAATGAATATAT